>ML783803.1:171891-200183 GCA_009831015.1 Picea engelmannii
TTTTTACTTTTAATTGTATCCATCAAGTAGGGAATTATCCTCCTAGATAGTTTTTGGAGTTGATAAAATAAATCATGAAATTGAGAGGATTTCCTTCTTATAGCTCAAGAAGGAATGGTTCCATTTGTGATGGTACTAGTTCCGAAACTTTGGCCTATCCAATAGTAGCCAAACTAAGTCTTTAAGTCGAACTAATGTTGGATAATATGCTCATCTTGGAGAGATTTATATTTGGTCCAAGTCTTAAGTAGAATTTTCTTGATTTGGCATGTACTTGCACTAAGTGCTCTAGGAAAAGCAATGGCTTTGTCCTGCTCTTTTTGTTCATGTAACATGGACTTGGTAGAGAGGGCCATTGGTGTTAGATTTCGTAATGCACCCAGACTCGATGCACACACACCTCGGGTCTAGTTTAGGTTCTCAACAATATACACTAAAATGCACAATCTGAATTGTGAACATAAACACAATGAGATGTCTAACTACTTAGCACAACAAAAAATACAACAGCTCTTGGAAAATTGGTTATCATTGATGTCAATCCTGGAAGAAGTTTAGAAGCCTCTATAATTGATGGGTGTATTTGAATAAGTCTCCAAAGTGGTCCCCTTATGGTGTAGAATTAAGCATGGACCTCATGGGAAGATGCTTTGAAGAAGTCTACAAGAATCCCTGGAAGTATGGTTAAGGGGTTAAGTAGTTAAGAAGCCCCAAAGGTTTTCTCATGAAGCCCAAATTTGATTGAGGAAAAATTGGGTGAAGGACATTTTAAATGGATGCAAAACCTCATTGGATTGATAACTCTCATCAATATGTTTCCAATGGTAGGTGGTACACCACATGGTTCCTCATGGTCGATAAGTTATTCCCTCTTAAATATAAAGCCCCAAAAGCAAGTGAAGAATCCCTAGATCTAAGGACAAGAAGCTACAAGTTGGCCCCAAAATTAATTAAAGAAGAAACGTTGTTGCAAACAAGAAGTTATAGGTCGGCTCAAATATCAAGTAAAGAAGTTACTTGGAAGGGTATAAATACACATCAAGAACCTCTCATTTATTCACCATGAAAGGATGCGATTTCTTAGTGAAATCTAAGTAGCAGAGTTAAGTGAAGGAGGGAGTGCTCGGAGTTGCAGATTGGAGAAGGGTTTCCAGAAAACCCTATTTGAGCATACCCCCACGTCTCAAGTATAGGGTGTCCCTTGAGGCCCCCGTCGGTTGTCATGGTATCTCCATGCAAGGCCCTGCGTGTTGTAGGGTATAGTTTTGAGAGGTTCAGGAAAAGATTGAAGAAGGTGTTATTCTCTTGATGTTGAAGTGAAGGAAGGTTTGATGATTAGTGATCTCATGAACCAGGTTTTCAGATGTTGAAATGTATGTCTTTATGTATGTTTTGAGGGTTATATCTTGATAATTTGGGCATATGATTAAGGCATATCTTGAGATATTGACACATGGTTGAGGTACATCTTGGATATTTTGGCACATTTTTAAAGCACATTTTCGGTATATCATTTGAGTCACATCTTGGATGTCTTGGCACATGGTTTGATGCATATCATGGTGATTTTGAGCACATGATTTGGAGGATATTCTTGGATATATTGGCATGAGATTTATGTGGTTGTATCATTTTTGATGATGATGATATATCAATATCAGTGACAACAAAAATGACACGTTGATTCTCTTATTTATATTTAATGGAGGAAGGAAGGGGCAAGTAAAGTGAGTTGTAGATTCCTTTAGGTTGGAGCCTGTAAACAGGGTTTGGTGCCTCCTTCCAATTGGTGTTGGAGAATTTTGGGATTTGGTGCTTCCTATGAATGTAATCTATTGATACATAAGAAGGAATTCCATGGTTTTTTCTATCCCCATTTTGTGGGATAACTAAGTAGATAATGTCTCGCGGCCCTCAGGCTACAGATATGGAGTGTCGATAGACTACATGACCAACAATATCTACTTTCACAGATGGAGACCCTTCTCATCACCATAGAGGTCAGGAGTTTTAGATGGAATCCACCACATTAGCTGGCTTCCAAGAGGCATTGGTCCTTTCTCCATGAGGTAAAAGTCAGGTATTATCGTGAGTGTCATTTCAATATTTGAGGCATTTTGAGTATGTTGTATCTTAGACTACTTTATATTTCATGACATATGCCTGGAAATTATGCCTTTTTCCCTGTTTCACCATAGTGGCTTATATTTTTTCCTAGTAAGTGGTCTTCCTAGGGAATGGTTTTTCTACTAGGAACTCCCTTGAAGATCCATCATATCGCTCCTAGCCATACTTACCACTTCCCATCACCTAAAACCCCCCATTTCCTTGTCTCTTGGGAATTTAGGGTGTAATGAACTAAGAAGGGGTTGTCACTCATTCTATGGGAAGAAGGGGCTGAAGGCCTAGAGGGATTGTTGTTGGTTAAAAAAATATAAAAGCCTATATATAAACCTTCTAGGTGCTTCATCGAGGGATCCCCCAAGAAAGAAATGAAATAATTCTCTATAAGAAAAGGGGGACCCACAAGAATAAATGATTATGAATGGTTAGAGGGTTATTTGGAGGATAGGATGTCTCATCATGAGCCATCCTATCATGATCATGGGTATATAGTGGTATGGCATTACCATCATCTGGTCACCAATACAGGGTAATGTCTCTCAGTTGCGTGGCTAAGAGAAAGGGGGTCTCATCATCATCCTACCTTCTCATTTCTGCAAGATACTTGTGAGTGACACTGTCATTATTTGAACACCACACCAGGGAAGTGACCTTCAACTCGTCCTTAAAACATGAAAGAAATAGAGAATGGAAAGAACACAGGCTTGAAAAAAGTACATTGCAAATGAAGGTACCACATACCCTCTACAAAGGCACCCATGAATGAAACACTAAAAGCCCTTGTATGTCATGAACCCCATTCCCAATGAGTTTGGATCCATAACCACTTCATCTACATCACATGGCTTAGAGAGGGATCACTTGGGAAACATTCCTTGACCTTAGGAAAGATCTACCCAATAGGACACCTAGTCAACCCTCCCATATCCAAGCTTGACAAGTTGCATAATGTCTTTGAGCACTTATTTGTTTGACCGTCTAATATTTGATGCACATGCTTAGGTGTCTTATTTATTGATTTGATTTATTGACCATGATATTATGACTTGAGATCCTTGGCGGGCGTGCTTATTTGTATTTGTAGGACCTAGTTCGTGGAAAATTTTGGAAGAACAAGCCTAGATTGGGTTTCCATGGGGATTGAATCCCACAGGTTGGATGCCAAGGGCCCAAATACTGGATGACATAGACGAACCTTTGGAGTCCTAGAAGGCACCTTGGGTGGCATCACCATGCGCTCACAAGCCAAACACTTTTATTTAAAGGCCTAAGAAATCACTTTAAGGGGCTTGGCGTCATGCTTGAGGGGCTTGAGGTGGTGATGAGTAAACATGTCATGTTTTGAAGGAAGGAACCCTTGGATCATGGAATAGAAGGTTGGACTAGAGACACATGGACTTTGGATGACCAACTCTATCATCTCCAACTCAATGTTTGACCAAAAATTTCCAAAACATCACCCTAGAAGGGTGAAGTGTGTAAAGGGGAAATATTAGGGTTGTTGACCTCTAATCTTATGGTTTACCCTAAAATTATGTGGAAAAACTACGTGAATGGAATTTTGTATAAATATAGATCATAAGATCTCTTTTCAAATCATAACTCTTCCATTGTGAGAAGTAGAGGACTGAAATTTTCGCTACCCTTGAGGGTTTTGCCATCTTGTGCTATGATATGCTGTCACTTTGGTTCTGGAGTTAATGATGATGATGCACTAGCCTTTAAAGATCATTATTTTACTATTGTGGTGATTATCTTGGCATGTAATGGTCCATCTTGTTTCTATTTGGATTGGTAAGCCTTTTACTTATTGTTATCATTTGTAATTCAAGTATCAAGGTTGATTTTTCTAAGGATAGGTAGGGAGTATAAGTGCATACACCCCTACTTTATCTTCATTATAATTTCAATCATAGAATTATTGTTTTGAAAGGGCTTGCTAAGGATGTATAAGTGCATACACCCCTTAGTTTTAAACCCTAGCTAGGTTTCTTTCCTTGGGGAATAAGAGGATTTATACCCCCAAGGAGGTAGTATCCCTAGATATTTTCTTTTGAGCCCACTAACCCATAATCAAAGGCACTATTCATCACATTGGAGAAATAAAACATTGCATTGGTAAACTTGAAAGTTTCAAGTTTTAAAGTTCTCGCACTTGGAAGTTGTTCTTTGTGCCTTAGGCTTTCTTGCCTCATTGAGGTGTCCTCTTTCATCCACTAAAAATTTCTTTTGTTACACAAATACCCTACAGACATTAGGGTTGTATAATTCTAACCCTCTAACCCTATATAACTCCTAAACTAACCCTATAAATCAACTATAACTTTTCCCTAACACACTACTAACCCAGAGCACATTTTGAGCTAGTTAGAAGTAGTTTTCATTGGCTGATTTTTCTTCTATAAAGAGTGGTTTTCTAGATCCATAAGGCTGATAAATATCACTACAATAACCTTTTGTTTCATCCTTGCTTTTGTTCTTAAGTATTGCTTTATCACTGTTGAGTTAAGCTAGCTTTCACTAGCTTGCCTCTTGCTTATTTAATCATACTTTTAGCACGTATTTTGCAGCCTTTATTATATCCTATTTGCTGATATATATCATTGATTTTTTATGAAATTAGGGACAGCAAGCTGGAATTTCTTGTCCAACTAACATATTATATCATTTACTTGGTTTTCTTTGAGACTTTGGCATGTATCAACACTTTGAAAGTTACTCAAATCATTGACAACCTTAAGAAACCATCTAGACTCTTCTCCAAGTTCAATTTTCCATCTAGAAACTTGAAATTTAGGGGCTTCCATCCATACATATAATTTTCCATCTCATTTCCTCCTAGGGTCGTGAATATTCCACCCTTGAGGTGACTACCTCCCCTCTAAAGTGAAGGGAACACCTACCTAAGGTGCCAGTGGGTAGGTACCCTCCTAGTTGTCTCCATTTTGGTGGTTGGGTTGGGATTTTCCCAACCTACAACTTTTGCGATAACATTTTGGCCTCATTGTCGTAGAGAATTTTGAATCCTCTTATGAACCCTAATGACACTTTGGAAATCTATCCCAAAGCCTCTCCCCATAGACTTCCTGGTGACTCCATCCAAGGGACGTTCCATTTTCCCCTTTTTGATGAGATCTTCTTGAAGCTCATGTGGCGACTCCACCTTCCCATAACCCTTCCTCTTCCAAGAATATCCCCCCTGGGAGGTTTAATCCTTCTAAGGTTTACCAAAGAAGACCTCCCCTCAAGCCTCTCATTTTCAAAACCATTTTCCATGGTACCCTTTCTCCAATGGCTCACCATTGGGAAAAAGACCTCTAAAAACTCCTTAACATGTCCACTATCCAGGGATACCCCAATAAAATGCCAAAAGAGTAAAAAACATGGTTTCCAAAGTCCCCTGGAAACGATATAGTGACCATCGAGGATCATCTTTATGTCATGGGCTGAGACATGGACACTCCAGGTATTGAGCATGAAGACATGGCCATGAGGTTATTTTCTTCATCATTGAATGAAGAATCTATTGATTGGTTTAGAGGCCTCCCTGATAATCATCTCACGTCCTATGAATATTTTTCCAACTTATTTAAGAGCAGATGGTTAAAAAGGAAAGATAGTGGGACACTTGGAGCTCAATTCAATCAGATAAAGAAAAAGGAGAATGAGACAATGAAGGAATTCAATACTAGATTTGACAGGTTGTACAACCAGATTCCAACATAATTCCATCCTACAGCCTCATCAACTTGTCTCCTTTATATGAACTCTTTTGAAGGTAATTTTCGCTTGATTTGAAGGACAATAAGCCCACATCATTGGCATAGGTCAAAGAATACAGTGATGACATTGAAGAAAATATTCTTGATTCAAGGATAGAACCTTTTCAGTACCCTCATGTCAAGGCAGAAGCAAAGACTAAGGTTTCCAACAACAATGCTCCTGATCCCATTTCTCTCTTGAATCACAATATAGATTAGATAAGTACTCAGTTTTCCTAGGTTCAGAACCAAATTATGGGTTGTTTGAATACTATAGAAAGGAATCAATAATCTCCTAGACTTGAGCTTTCTAGATATAAGAGAGATTCCATAGGTTGGAAACCAAAGCCTCAACAAGAGGCAAAGGCCCTAGATACTTTGAAACCAGTTGGGATGGTTGACATAGAATATTGGTTCCTTCCATGCCAAGAACCTCATAGAGAATATGAATTCGCCTGATGAGATGAATATTCTTCCAAATATATGAATTTCATGGATATTATCTATGTGTTCCACAAGGAACAAGTCACACAAGAATAGCTCAACATAGCCATAATACTGGGGGAAAGAGAAGGGAGACTCTGGGCCTTGGATTAGATAATTTATGATCAAAAGAAGGAATTAAGGAGGAGGGAATATTTTACCTACAAAGATTCAATCCATCCACCACAGACTAAGAATCGTCTTCCATCAACAGAGATGGTGGCCCCACCACCTCCACCTCTAGTGCATGAGTTTCTTCCTAAGGCAACTCCTAAAGAATAAATTCAGTTGAATATAGATGTTGCAAGCATGTTTGGAAAATTGAATATGACGGTCCCAATGACAGAGATGTGCAATATCCATTCTATAAAAAGGGAAATATTGAAGATTTTATAGGTACCAACTGAGAAGGAAGACCCTCCTGTCATCTTGAACACTATGTATCTCGATCGGAAAAGAGAGAAGAATCCTACCTTCTATATTTCATTAGGCATGAATCACCTCCGCTTGAACAACCTCATGCTTGATTCTAGGGCCTCAATGAATGTCATGTCATTGAAGGTGATGGAAAAAATTGGTTTGAAAACAACCGAAACTTATGGTAATGTATGTGGTATTGATTATGAAAAGGTCAAGGTTTTTGGGGTATGTGAGGATGTTGAGATTTTTCTGATTGATTTTCCACATATCAGCCTCCTCATGGACATAGTGGTGATCGATGTTCCATATGATTTGGGGATTTTCTTATTGAGGACCTTGTCTTTTTCCCCTGGGGTTTTCCTTAGCATGAATCTTACCCATTCATGCATCCCCATGGGTGTTGGCATCAATGAGATATTGCACAGTAGGGAAAATAATAATAAACATTTGATGGATCCTAATGGCCATTATTATGTCAATAAATGCAATTATGATGCTCCTCCACAAATTATTGAGTATGATCCATCTGAGCTACCCTTCATACAATAATAATCCATAGAGACGTTTCTCCCATGGACAGATGAATACAAATAGAAACTTACAAAGTACCAAGGGAAAGAGCTAGGGTCTATCCAAATTTTGAAAAAGGAAGATGAAGAAAAAAAATAAACAATCAAAGGGATGGTCAACATAGAGCCTCCTTCATATCCATACATTGAGAGTATGCCTTGCATCAACTTCAGTGAAGGAATTCTTTCACTCATGTGGTACAAGAGTAAGGGTAAGCCCAAGTATGACCATAAAGATAGCAGTTCATGGCTTGGCCCTTACATCGTCAAGAAAAAGTACGTCAAATAAAAGTACCATCTAACATCCTTAGATGGGAGAAAGATGTCATTACCAATGGATGAATATTTTCTCTAACCTTGTGTTCAGGTCACATGACTTCTTCAAGGCTCATGCCCCAGGTAAGTAGGTAGGTCATCTTGATTTCCTTGCATTTTCATATTGATTTTCTCACATTAGTTTAGATGCATTTCATTTTCATTTTTCTCTATAAATTGCATATTCATATCATGCTTAGTTTAGAAATTTTTGAAAATAAATGCCAAAATTTTTTGTTCTAGATTAGTTTTCATTTGGATTTTTATGTATACAGATGAAGGGTGATAGCATGACCCTAGATGCTCAGATTGTTTTTTCTGAGTTTTGGTAGTTACAAGTCTACCAAGAGATGTTGTGGTTCTCATGCACTCTATGACGAGCACATGTCCCCAAGTAGGAGCTAGATGTTATCCCCATTTTGTGGGATAACTAAGGAGATAATGTCTTGATGCCATCAGATTGTACATATGGAGTTTTGAGAGAGTACATGACCAACAATATCCACTTGCATAGATGGAGACCCTTCTCACCACCATAGAGGTCGGTATTTCCAGATGACATCCACCACATCAACTAGCTTCCGAGAGGCACTAGGCCTTGCCTCATGAGGTACAAGTCCGATATTATGGTGAGAGTCATTTCAATATTTGAATAATTTTGAGTATGTTGTGTCTTAGACTTATTTAGATTTCATGGCATATGCTTGGACATTATGTATTTTTACTAGTTTCACCTTGGTGGTTGAAATTGTTCCCTAGTAGGTGGTCTTCCTTGAGAATGGTTTTGCTACTAGGAACTCTCTTGCAAAGCCATTGTACCATTCCCATCCATACTTACCACTTTCCATCACCTAAAACCCCCCATTTCCTTGTCTCTTGGGATTTTAGGGTGTACTGACGTAAGAAGGGGTTAAAGGCCGAGAGGGATTTTTGTTTGTTAAAAAAATATAAAATCCTATATAGAAACCTTCCATATGCTTCATTCATGGATCCCTCGAGAAATCAATGAAATGATTCTCTGTAAGAAAAGGGAGACCCGCAAGAATAAATGATTATGAATCTTAGGGGGTTATTTGGAGGATAGGATCTCTCATCATGATATGGGCTATAATGATCATGGGTATCTAGTGGTATGACATTACCATCATATAGTCATCGAGCCAGCGTAGTGGCTCTCAGTTGCATGGATGAGAGAAAGGGGGTGTCATCACGAGAAAACCTTATCATTTTCGCAAGATACTTGTGAGTGACATTGTTGTTATCTAGACACCATGCTAGGGCAATGACCTTCAACTCATCCTTAAAACATGAAAGAAACAAAGAATGGGAAGAAGATGGGCTTGGAAAAAGTACATTGCAAATGAAGGTGCCACACACCCTCTACAAAGGCACCCATGAATGAGACACTACAACCCCTTTTATGTCATGAACCCCATGCCCATTGAGTTTTGATCTATAAAAAATTCATCTCCTTCACATGGGTTAGATATGCATCACTTGGGAAACGCTCCTTGACCTAAGGAAAGATCTACCCAATAGGACACCTCGTCAACCCTCCCATATCCAAGCTTGACAAGTTGCATAATGTCTTTGAGAATTTATTTGTTTGACCAAGTAATATTTGATGCACATTCTTAGGTGGCTCATTTATTGATTTGATTTACTCACCATGATATTATGACTTGATATCCTTGGAGGGCGTGCTTATTTGTCTTTACATGAATAGTTAGTGGATAATTTTGGAAGAACAAGACTAGCTTGGGCTTCCATGGGGCTTGAATCCCACATGTTGGATGATAAGGGACCACATGTCAGATGACAAAGATGAACCTTTGGAGGCCTAGAAGGTGTTAGCACATAGAATTGTAGGGGGTAAAAAAAAAATTGTTTTTATTTTATTTGGAGTCATAGGGTTTTATAAGTCTTAGGTTTTGGGTCTTTTTGTTGGCATAACTCAAACTTTTATCTGTATAAGAAAAATCAATGCTTAGCCTTGGTTTAGAGTTTTTATGTCATAAGTTTATTCATCATGACAAGGATAATGGTCCTTATGAGTCACACTCTTGATCTTTAAATCATCACCATGACATGTCCTGCCTCCAGTTGTACACAAGTTTTCCTTTTGTCACTTTCCAACCATTTATATGTCAAGTCAAAAGTGAGATGTATATGTTTCCAAATCACTAGGAAAGTTCACAGTGTACTGATGAGTACCTCATGCATTCATATTTCATTATTGCAACTAATGAAGTGGGGAATTTATGGTTTTCAAGGCTTTCATTTAATTATATTTTCAAGGATTTTGTCATAGAATGTCTAACGATTTCCTTGAAGTGCACTATTTGATTTTGAACTTGGTGCTATATACTAGCATTGCACATTGGCTGAAGAAGATCATCGAGTTTGGATGACCCTCAAATAGATCAACTAATGTTCACAATAATCAACATCAAACCAAGTTGTATCAGGTACTCCTTGATGATCTACATTCTATTCAAGGGTTGAAAGAGGAGTTTATGTTGCTTAATTTTCTGGCGCTATGAACTGTTCAAGCTCATTTGCTACCAACTCTCAAACCCACTTCCATGTCACTCTAAACTCTTCCCACCAGTCTAGATTGTTATCTTGACCTCACCTTAGATTTTCCTGTTCAAATAAGCCACCTATACCATTGATACCTCAACATTGTGAACTGCTTGATTTGACTTTGCATCACTAGTGCGCGTTGTGAACTAGGCACTGTGAATCCTCTGTTTCCATAATTGTTGAAACCCTCATCTTCTGCATAAATTTGAAACTCAGTCTTAACCCATTGAAAGAGACCCCTATAAAGAATCAATAAAATATATAATCCTTTTTATAATTAAGCTCATTTTCATACCTTGTTGGTGCTGCAAGCTGATACTATGTTACTAAACCCTATTTTTAGCAGAATTGCTTTTACCTGTCATCATTTTACTATAAATCTCAGTTTTTATCCCTCTTGTACTTTATTTTGAAACATTTTTCATGTCATATCATTGATGTGTATAAGATTTAAGGAAAAGTTCCTAGACAAGAGGTTTTTTCCCCTTCACAGGCAACTCAAGAATGTCTACATGCAAAACAAAACCCACGAAGCTGAAATAAGAAAATTGAAGGCAACGTTACAACCTTTCAGAGAAGAAGTGGCAAAGAAAAACTTAGACATGCTAGCCAAGGTGGCTACCAGAAGAAGCTCCAGAAAAAAAAGATAAATACAAAGGATCTTCCAAAACCAACATCATTTTTGTATAAGTTTTGTGTTACATGCTTTTACAACATTCAATGATGGTTATGTGTTTTGAGCTAGACTTAACATTTTTATGATTTTCTCCAAGGATATATCAAGTTAATGAGTTGGTTGCATGTCTGGACTCCTGGTAGAAGTTTTAAGTTCTTGAATATTTTGCAAAAATCAAAACATGCTGCTACAGAAAAGTTCGCAGTGCGTGGACTAACTGGCGCTACAAAATGGTAATTTGGGACAGTTTGTAACAATTAGGACACAACAAAGTCATGTTTTGATCATAAATTTTGAATGAAAATATGGGTTCTTCTGGAATTTGGTGTGGATAAGAATCATATTGCCATTGACTTTCTAACAAAAAATCAACCCGACCCATTTCGTAGTTTGGGAGAAAAGTCAAAATCATCACCTAAAGGAAAGTTCACAACGCATGTTGTCAAAGGTGTTGCGAACTCTAATAGTTTGACAAATCCGAGCTATGGGAAGGCTCCTAGTCATAAAGGAAGGTTTGATTGGTTTCCCAGGAGTTATTTGGACATGAGGGACATGTGTTCCATCTCCAAATCAAGAAGCATGCCCTATTTCAAAAGGCATTTATCACATAGACAAGATCCCAAAAAATAAGAATTTGTTATGTTTTTGTTGGAATCTTTTGTAACAGACTCCTAAATGGAGGAGGATCCTATGTAGGTCATTGGTTTCGACCTCCTTAGGTTAGAGATAGATCATTCACTATATATGAAAGGGATTTTGATAAGGAAAGGGTTGGATTCGTGATCCAAGAGAGGAGAGAGATGGAGGAGAAGTTTAGTTATTCATTTGTAAGCCTGAGGGTTTGTTTGTAATCAACATTTCTGCCATTAAAGATTCATGAGAGTTGTTTATCAGATTGTCTTCTTTTTTTTCCCATTTATTTTTTATCTTCTTGCATTAATATATTGAAGGTTTTTAGGATCATAGTTTTCATTGATTGATGGATTCATGAACAACAGAGGATCTGATGTAGCTTGCTCATTAAATCATTGTTTATTGTTTAAGAAATATTTATTCTATTTGTAGAAAGTATCTCTGTACAATGGATGTTCTTCATTTTTTCATATTCACTATGATTTTACTCGTCATTATATATCCCTTTTTTTCTAGTATACAGTTTGATTGCCTTTGATCTGTAGGATGTTATGAGTCCATGCCCAATGGAATTCCTCTGTAGACAATTTGTTTCCCTCTCCCTTTCTTTCCTAGTCTTGTTGATCCAAATACTCAAAACAATTCAATCAATTTATATTATGATGGGTACTAGACTTACACCTACAACAGTCTAGGTGTGACTTCTATTGCTAACATAAGGAACCTTTGAGGGCCTCACCATGCCCTCACAAGCCAAATAATTTTTTTAGAGGCCTGAAATGTCACTTGAAGGGGCTTGAGGTGGTGATGAGTAAAAATGGCACATTTTGAAGGAAGGAACCCTTGGATCATGGAATATAAGGGTATATCGGAGACACGTGGCCTTTGGAATCCCAACTCTATCATATCCAACTCAATGCTTGACCTAAAAGTGCCAAAATGTCACCCTAGAAGGGTGAGATCTTACTTTAGGGTTTTATTTTATGTGCAAATCATGAATTGTTTAATATTATTTGTGTAAAAGGGGAATATTAGGGTTTTTGACCCCTAATCTTGTGGTTTACCCTAAAATTATGTGGACAAATGATGTGAATGACATTATGTATAAACATAAATCATAAGATCTCATTTCAAATCATAACTCTCCCATTGTGAGAAGTAGAGGACTAAAATTTTTGCTACCCTTGAGAGTTTTTTCTATCTTGTGCTATGATATGGCGTCTCTTTGGTTGTGGAGTTAATGATGATGATGTGCTAGCCTTTGGTGGTCATTCTTTTTCTATTTTGGTGATTAGCTTGGCATGTTATATTCCATCTTGTTGCTATTTGGATTGGTAAGAATTTGAATTATTGTTATCACTTACAATTCAAGAATCACAGTTGATTTTGCTAAGGTTAGGTAGGGAGTATAAGTTATTACACCCCTACTTTAGCTTCATCATAATTTCAAGCATAGAATTATAAATGCATACATAAGGAAGTATAAATGCATACACCCCCTAGTTTTAAACCCTATCTAGGTTTCTTGCCTTGGGGAATAAGAGCATTTATACCCCCAAGGATGTAGTAGCCCTGCTATTTTATTTTGACCCCATTAACCCATAATCAAAGGCACTATTTGTTGCATTGGAGAAATAAAACATTGCATTGGTAAATGTGAAAGTTTCAAGTTTTAAAGTTCTCTCACTTGGAACTTGTTCCTTGAGCCTTAGGCTTTCTTGCCTCATTGAGTCATCCTCTTTCATCCACTAAAAATTTCTTCTATTACATAACTAACCTACAACCATTAGGGCTATAGAATTATAACCTTTTAACCTTATCTAACTCCTAAACTAACCTGAGAAATCAACTATAACTTTTCTCTAACACACTACTAACCCTAACACACTTTTTGAGCTAGTTAGAAGTAGTTTTCATTGGATGATTTTTCTGATATAAAGCTTGGTTTTCTATAGAAATAAGGATGATAAATATCATTGCAGTAAGCTTTTGTTTCAACCTAGCTTTTGTGTTTAAGCATTACTTTATCACTATTGAGTTAAGCTAGCTTTCACTAGCTTGTCTCTTGCTTATTTAATCATACTTTTAGAATGTATTTTGCATCCTTCATTATCTCCTATTTGATGATATATATCATTGATGTTTTCTGCAATTAGAGACAAAAATATTAACTTGCTTTTCCAACTAACATATTATATCATATACTTGGTTTTCTTTGTGTTTCGGGAAGGTATTAACACTTGGCAGGTTACTCAAATTATTGGAAACCTTAAGAAATCCTCTAGACTCATCTCTAAGTTCCCTTTTTCCATATAGAAACTTGACCTTTAGGGGCTTCCATCGATCCATATCATTTTCCATCTCATTTCCCCATAGGGTCACTGGGATTTCGCCCTTGAGGTGACTACCTCACCTCTAAAGTGATGAGAACACCTGCCTAAGGTGATAGTGGGTAGGTTCTCTCCTAGGTGTCACCATTTTGGTGGTTGAGTCAGGATTTTTCCAACCTACAACTTGTGCGATAACAATTTTCTCCCATTTTGGTTTCCACGTAAAATTCTTGTGTACTATGTATTCATGATTATATGTTTATGGTACATTTGAATGCAATCTCAAGTGATAAATTTTTGATATCTTAAATGCTTTCATATTGTGATTAAAAGTGGTAAAAAGTGCCTAATAATGATCCCCCCCCCCTCAGTATTAGTGAATAATCCAACAATTGGTATCTAATTAGGTCCTTCAGAAATAGTCTAACCACTGGAAAGTAGATCATGGAGTGCACTAAGAATGGAATTTCATTGTTTCATGGTCAAAACTATACCTTTTGGAGCAGAAGGATGAAAACGTTTGTGCAAGAACAAGGATTTGGTGTCTAGCAAGCAGTAGTAGATAGATACAAGGCACATGCCACTCCCCCAATAGATAAATATGGAAAGAATATTAGTGAAAACAATTCTAAGGATAAAAATGTTATTCTTCATTGTCTGGTTGATTCAAGATATGTCAAGGTTATGCATTGTGATTCTGCAAAGGATATTTGGGACAAACTTCAAAATGTTTATGAAGGAAATGCCAAGGTGAAAGGGGCCAAGCTTCAAACTTATAGAGGCCAATTTGAACACATGAAAATGAAGGAAGATGAAGATATTGCAGCTTGTTTTGTGTGAGTTGAAGAAATAATGAATGCTATTAAAGGATTAGGAGAAGAAATTAAAGAACCAATAATTGTTCAAAAGGTAATAGGGTCTCTTCCATTGAGATTTGATCCTAATATTTCATCCCTAAAAGAAAGACAAGATCTTGCTACATTAAGCATGGACGAGCTACACAGAATCCTTACAGCTTATGAAATGATAATATAACATGACAATCCATCCAGGAAGAAAAGAAAGAATAAGAAAAAATCAAAGTGAAACTGCAGTTGTAGAAATGATTCACATGAATAGGAAGAAATAGCCAACTTCATATGGAAGTTGAAGAGAGGAACTGGAAAGTACAAAGGTAAGATTCCTTTAAAATGTTTTAATTGTGGTAAAATTGGTCATTTTACTACTAAATTTACTTATGCTAAGAATTTAGAAAGTGGTTAAGAATAAGTTTCCAAGAAAGAAAAGAAATACCAAAAGGGAAATAAAAGAAAAGTCTTCAATAAAAACCTTAACTCAAGAGAAGATAGTTCCGCATTTGATGAGGATGATGATAGTGATAGTGACTTGGAAATAGTGTTCGTTATGGCATTGGAAACTCAACAAAATGATAAAGAATATTATGAAGAAGAAGATGAAGTAGATCTTGAAGCATAACTAATCATCACCTTAAGTGAGATAAAAATAGAAAGGAAGAAAATCAAGTCACTGAAGGAAGAATTGATCAAGCTAAAGGAGGATTCTCAAAATCCCAAAAAAACTATGAAGAAGTCCAGTAGATGATTAAAAATCTAAAATTCCAAGTAGAAGAATCCAAAAGGATTGAAGAAACACTAAAAAACTAGTTGGAAGAAAAGGATAAAATGAAGGAGAGATTGGAAGCAAAAATAGTCTCACTAAGAAGGGAACTTCAGAAGAAGGAAATGCAACAAAACAACACAAAAATATTGGATGAAATCATCAACATTCAAAGGCTATACTATGACAAGTCTACACTAGGATACAAACAAACACATACTGATAAGGGTTTGAGCTCCATGACAACAGAAAATGAAGCAGAACAAAAGAGTTATGTAGAAGTCATCAGAGGTCCCATCAAGAAGGAAGAAGGAAAGTCTTCAAAGGAGAAAATTTTGGCAATGGAGAGAACTCAAGAAGAAGATTACAAAAGATCTACACCACCTAGAAGATCCAGAACACAAAATCATCAACCAATAATGGAGAGAACTCAAGAACAATATTACAGAAGAGTTGCACCACTTAGAAGATCCCTGACACTCAGGTACCAAACTATTTTTCTTGGTTTATGTTATTCCTATGACAATTTTAGGCAGAAGGCTATAAATTGTAGATCGTATGTTAAGAACATAAGAAATTATGAAGGATACTCTAGAGATAATTATCTCATAAATCCTCATGAAGAATATAACATAAATTATAATAGTTTTGGTTCAATAATCAATGAAGTAGAATTCTACAAATGCAACAATTTTGGACACATGGCCAAATATTGTAGATTGAGTCTTCCTCCAAAGGAACCAAAGAAACATTTTAATACTCATGTAAAATAACCATCAAAGATATGGAAAAGGAAGCAAGATAAAATGAACATTGAAGAATGTTCAATTTCTCTTCAATATAAAAGAAGAAAAAGTGATTGTTTTGTTGACAATGGTTGTTCAAAGCATATGACAGGTGACAAGGATAGGTTTGTAAATCTAAAGAAATAAAGAGATGGATCAATTTCGTTTGGAAATGATAACTCAACCAAAATTATAGGAAAATGAACATTCAATATTGGAAGTAAAGATGCCATGGTAGAAAATGTCCTTCTTATAGAAAATATGAAGCATAATCTGCTAAGTGTGAGTCAAATGTGTGACCAGGGACACACACTTCTATTCGAGTTAAAGAAATGTGATATAAGGAAAGAATGATCAGGAAACTTGGTGGAAACAACAATAAGGAATACAAATAACATATACATCTTAAATGATATAGAAAATGAAACATGTTGCTTGGGAAAGGAAAAGAAAGTTGGATTAAACACAAAAGAATGGGTCATATGGACTTTGACAATCTTTTAAAAATCAACAGAAAGGAAGAAGCAAGAGAAATTCCTGAAATTTCAAATCCAACCAATACTTTTTGTAAGCACTGTCTCCATGGAAAACAAACAAGAAATGAGTTCATAACAAAGAAATAATCTACAACAAAACCATTGGAGATTGTACACACCTATCTATGTGAACCGATGAAAACAAAAGGTTTGAATGGAGAACAACACTTCATGCTACTTATTGATGATTATACAAGAATGACCGGAGTTTTTTTTCTCAAGAAAAATTCATAGGCATTTGAATGTTTCAGGATATTTAAAGACATGGTTGAAAACAAAATTGATTTGAAAATAAAGTTCTTAAGGTCAGACAATGGAGGTGAGTTCACATCAAAAGAATTCATGGAATTTTGTGAAGAACATGGAATAAAAAGGAAATTCTCAGCATCTAGGACACCTCAACAAAATGGAGTCATTGAAAGGAAGAACATAACTCTACAAGAAATGGCCAGAACCATGTTGAAATATTCCAAGTTGGGTGATATATTTTGGGTACAAGTAGTACATATAACCATTTATATCTTGAAAAAAAAATGCTTAGAAGTAACAATGACAAGACTCCATATGAACTGTGGAAGGGCAGACCGGTGAACGCCAATCACTTTAGAGTGTTTGGAAGAAAATGTTACATAAAAAGAGAAGATAACAATATTGAAAAATTTGACTCTCGAGTTGATAAAGGCATATTGGTTGAATAATCAAGAAACATAAAGGAATAAAATGCTACAACCTAAGACTCAACAAACTAGTGTAAAGCATCAATGTAAATATTGGTGAAACAAATGTGATGAAGACCAGAGAAGAAAGAAGAATTCAAAGAAACGGGAAGAATAAGAAGAACTAAAGGAATAAGAAGTAGAGGAAGAACTAGAAGAGAAGCAACAAGAAGAAAATAAAGAAGAAACATGAGACAATCAACAAGATTTCTAGACACCTGCTAAAACACCTAACCGTCAGGTTCAAAAGAATCATCCACTAGAACAAATTATTGGGGATAAAACTGCAAGAATAGAAACCTGAAGAAGAAAACAAACACTGGATCAAATACATCTAGCACTACTATCCACAATTGAACCAAGCAAATTTGAGGAAACCAACAATGATAAACATTGGATCAAGGCCATGGAAGAATAATTGAATCAAATAGAGAAGAAATGATCATGAAGGATAGGTGGAGGAGAATGCATCTAGCCATGTTGAGGATTTGTGCATAGAAGGGGACCAAACAACATCCTATGATACAACATCAGAACTGACTAATGAATTCGATGACACTAGTGTGCTCGATGGAGAAGATGAGGCTATGACGTCTTGTCCTACGTATGATGAATATGAGAAGATGTTCGAATCAACCAATGTTAGGGATTCATCATTTCTTCATGTGTATGAAATTAATGATGAAGATGGTTCAAGAAGGAATTCAACATCTCATCATTTTTATGATATGTATGATGATGCAGTCATGATTGTACCAGAATGTGACAAAGAGTGGGATAAATATGTGGATGGAAACGAAGAAGTTGATTTAGGGGATGTGAGTAGATGAGAAAACTTGTGTGAGGAATATAGACCACATTGCACATCATAATATAGTGAATATAGACCACATTGCACATCATAATATAGTGATCCAGTTGTTCCCTTGTGTGACTTCCCACACCATGTCAATTAAATAACATTATGTGAATTGAAGAACCAATTATTGGTCACAAAGGAGCAAGTTGTGAAGGTGTTGACGAGGATAGATGGTACTCATAGGTTTATAGAAGTCCTTATGTAGAAAACCTAGTTGGAGGAGATACAAACCAGAATTATAGGTGGAGTCACTAATACCCAATTATGCACCATCAAAGAAGCACTAGAGAAGATAAAATCCAAGTACTTGCAGTTTTTCATGGATAGGGACCTTCCTCTCAAGTTCTTTGAGGACAAGGAAAGGGAGATTGAGGAGCTTTGTTTCTAGCTTAGTTTGGAATGCTCTTCATTATTGACAGAAAGAAAGACTCGATCATATTTGGTAGAAGTAACACATGAGGGTGTAAGTAGCACTCATTATCTAAGGGAGTAGCCTCTTGTGACGATTTTGCATGAGGAGCAGTCCGAGTTGCAGGTGTTCGTGGATAGGTTTGACATAGAGGTTTTTTAGTGTGCACCTATTTTGTATTGAAGAGCTCATGATCCATTTCTTGGCTTATATATAGAGAAGGTAGGTGATAATATTCCTTAGGTACCAACCAACAAGGAAGTATATGCACCATTTGATTGGGGGATCAAGTATAGGACAATTGTGGATACATCACTCTAGGACCCAGGACTGGTTGATATTAGTGGAGTGATTGATATAGTGGCACATATAGGATACATGGAGGTACATGATTATACAAGAGTGTGTAGTGATGTACAATAGTATACAACTATGTACAGTGGTGTACAATGTTTTTTTGGAGTGATTTCCCTAGGGAGACCTCCATACATGGACTTTAGACATATCATGGAGTTTGGTTCACCCAGGATAAATGAGTGTAAGGACGAGCTTCATGGAGAGGAATATTCCTCAGAATTTGATCTTTGATTAGGATATCATCAGAGCATGGATGGAGAGAAGGATACCCATAGGATTGCTCTGAGATTTTACCTTGAGGTCTTGGTCATGCCATTGGGGTTAACCAATGCACCTAACACATTCCAATCTTCCAGGAAGTGGCAATGACATCTAGTGTTATTTTATTATACCAATGGTATATTCAACAACACACTGAGGGTTCACCTGAGTCAGATGAGTGAGGTAGGAAAGATTATAGCCATGTCATAGTTATTTAATTTAGGCTATGGGGTCATATCATAGGAGGAGATCCAGATTGTATTGGATTAGTTCTTGGAGATGTCAGTTGATAGAGTGGTGGATGGAATTATCCACTACATAGGTCTCACACATGTATTTTCTGAGCCCAGGCTTAGGGAGAAGATCATGAGGGCTATGTGTGATTCACCTTTGGCAAGGAATTTTGGGTACTTGTCTGAGTATGAGGCACCGCAAGTGACAATAATATTTTTCAGAGAGGTGTTTAGACTCCACATATTACTTAGGTACATCGATGGTGATCGATATAGCATATTTCCCTATATAGTTTGGCAGGAGATGAAAAGATTAGTAGGAACGAAGTTGATTCCTAATACCATATTTCCACCAGATGTTGGCATACCAGGGACTTGGCTCATTATGGCATAGTAGCAACTAGAAGGTATTAGGAGTGGTGGACTTACAATTTGGTGTTGGGATCCATGAAGTCATGTAAGTGATATATTGATGAGGATGATGATCGACAGAGCCATATCAGTGTTTGTTCTATTTTATTTTTGGGGTGTTAGTAGAGGGGAGGTTGATATTTACTCTATATGGTAGAACATGCTCTAGGTCGTTCATGGATTTGCAAACTTAGACTTCACTGATACACCTTCGCAGGGGTAGATTCATGATGGAGGTTTGAGTCCCTTCAGGGAGATCAACTTGGGTTTCCAGGAGAGGAGGACATAGACTGGGTGTTTTGGTCAAATGGTGATTATCAAAGTGGTGCAACATCAACATAGTGGTACCTTTCCAGGATTAGTTTGGGACCCTGGGATTACATTGCTTGATAGTTCATCTACTATTAGAGATGTGATCACCAGTTTTCACTTTCCATAGTTTACTTTTGGGTGTCTTAGGAGTGGTTTCTTGGAGGAGTGGTTGTCCGAGGAGTTGATCGATTTTATGCAGCTAATGATAGCATATCTTACCAGGGACCAACATATGGGTTCTTGTATCAAAACATTCCATATTTGTACCAGTATTAGAGAGTTCTTCACATCATCCAGGAACATCCAACATAGGTTCACATGGAAAGGCCTCATGGACAATGTAGGGGAGTATATGACTTGTCATAATAGCAGGTTGGGGCATATTCATTCCACTGGATGGATGCAATATTTGGACATGTCTCTAGTGATTGACCAATTAATGCGCTTTCCAATGGTATCTTCTGAGTATGGGGTAGCACAAATGACAGAGCTATCTAGTCTGGGAATATATAGAGTCCATGAGAAGCCCAGAGTCATTGCCAATGATTGGGATATACTTCCTTTTATGATATTTGGGTTCAAGTATGACAATGGATTTACAGGATGTGACTTCAAAGGGTTTCATATGCCAGTTATTATTCATGATAATAGGTTCATCCCTTATAGGCATGTCAACATGGAGTTACATGGGAGGGGGATGTCGAGTGGAAATGACGGTCGGGTGACTATGATCAGAGTGGAGAAACATCAACGTGGTGGTTCCTTTCTGAGGATAGCTTGGGACCCTGGGATTTTAGTAGGAGACAATGCGATAATTGACACGGATTTGAGAGCCAATTTTTACCTTAATGAGATTGGTTCCCTAGCAAAGCCTTTCCTTGTTGGGTTGATTGAGTTGTTGTAGCACCAAGTGGCCTTACTTGTGGGTGGTTTTCAAGAGACCTCAGATGTCAGTACATTACCAAACCATGTATTAACTGGAAGATGTTTCACATATTACAAGGTGGTTTAGGATCCTGGTATCATTTTCAGTTTCAGTCTACCTCAGTCGATGGAGCATTAGGTTGTGATAGAATTTCTCGAGGACAAGCAATATTTGGGAAGGGAGGTTTTTTCATGTCCTCATTTTTGGATTTCCCTGTTCAGTAGTGGAAATTACTTACATGGATCATCAATGAAGAAAAATGGACTCAAAAGGGTTATTTAATGTCACTTAATTAGGAGATGTTATGTATTTAAAGTGACATTAGGAAATAAAATAACTTTATATTAATAAGTCACTTATCCATTAGTAAAAGTGACTTTTAATCTTAAAGTGAAAGTGAAAAAGGGGATAAGGGTCATATTTGATTTAGTCAAAAAGGGGATAAGGGTTACATTTGATTTGGTCAAAAAAGGGAAAGTTCTAGAAGGCATGGAGAAAGGATAAAACAAGGGGTAGAGCCTCACTTTGGGATTATAATTCGATCTCTCATTTTGGAAGTGCTCTTGTAGCCATTGTTTCGTTAGGGTTTAGAAAAACCCTTCCACTATTGGTTTGGTTTTGGTGGTGTAATATCAACCCTAGCTAGACAAGAGGGGAATGCATCCAATATTTCCATTAGATACTAGACAAGAAGGGGAATGCATCCAGGTTTTCCATTGGATCCTAGACAATAGGGGAATCCATCTAGGATTTCTATTGGAGCTTCAGTTGAGCTGTTTCAGTTTGGAGGTGTATCGGATTACACAGGAGATTGGTGGAGCTTTACGAAGAAGGTCGTACTATGATTTCACAGGTGCTTGGTGGGTTTCAAGAAATCATTTTGGGATTCATCCCCACGGTTTTACTATATGGTTTCATGTGATTCCCTCACTGGTTTTCCGGCCTTGTCATGCGAGGCCCTGCTAGACATCCAACTGTGTCCCACGAGGCTCTCTGCGATCTTAGCTGCAGATTTATTTCAGGTAAGGGCCACCAGATTGCTACAACAAGTGTTGTTGGAGTGGCTCATCCTCATCTTCAATGGAGATTTATAGGGTTATTGCATTATTATTGGAATTGGATTGTAGATTCAGAGTTATCCCTCTACATATTGGAGAAGCCATCTACTAGGAGAGATTAGGGCACTACACCAAGTTTTTATTTTCAGTTTACTATTTGTTAATTTGTCACAGTTTCTATAGTATCCCTAGACATTATATTGTGTGAAATTCCATTAGTAATAAAGTGCCATATTATCTCTTCTAATTTCTGGTGTATGCAACATGTTTATCAAAATTCCTATCTATGGGTTATGTGCAATATGTTTGTAGAAAGTCCTCAATCAGTTTAATAACATATAATGAGTGTAACCATAAGTATATTTGACAATAAAATATAGCATATTCCCTTTGGGGACATTACACATTCACATCATTCATGAGAAACCATGCTCAATGGGATAGTGATATTACAATCGCCAAGAAAAATGAGACAGGTGATCTATGGATAAAGGGGGTAATTCCATAAACCTAAGGTCATTCCCATCTCACATTTTGGTTGGGATAATTCCGTGACACATGGGCCATTCATGGCCTTGAATCATGATGAGGCCATCGATGAATGCTCAAAACACATTAAATCTCTGCTACAAAATGCTTTGCAGGGGAGAAGACATCAATGGGAACATGGGATAGAAGAGATCAGACAGAAAGACACTTTCAATTACCACAACTGTGTTGCTACAAAACCACCCCTATTTGTTGCAACACGATATTACATGATCCTACAATACTTAGCAGTAACACTGCTACTCCTCGTAGCTACAACATGAAACAACAATTCTCGAGTCAATTTCCAATAGAATTGTCCAAATCTTCCAACTGTTGTAACTGTGTCCAGGAAACCACCACTTGCATGGTACCCCATAATATACAAGAGGATGCGGTGGAAAGGGTTCAAAAGATAAAGAGATGAACGTAGATAACCATTCCAACAGATGTCTGAATCAAAAGGGGGGTTGAGTCACATGAACCTTCCACACGCTTACTCGAGTCAAGTCATTAGACACGATCAATAACATCTTAAGGATCATAGATCCTCATGGTTATCCTCAACACTTATTTACTAAGAAAAGGATGTTAAGAATTGTATAAATTTTTGTATTAATGAGAGTCTAAGGGAAATGAATTTTGTAATCAAAATTCAGTTCTCATTTAATAAAGATATTGTTGCAACTCTAGTTGAAGTCTCCTATGTAAAGTGTGTTTAAGCTCAGCATGTGATTGGATTTGTAAATAGTGCCTCAACTAAGGAGGAGGGGCCCCTCAGTCAGGTATTTTTTCATTGTAGTATATATTTATTTCTCAATTTTGTGGTTTATATGATTATTAATAATTTGATTAGTGCAAATTAGATATAACATTTCTATTTGTTTGGCACTACAATAACATATTTAGTTTGTGGATTATTTGTGAATGTAACTGTAGAATTGATTCATTTCATTTTGTTAGTGTTTGCTTCATATATTGATCTCTTGTTTGCATTATCTGAATTGCTTAACGATATTCAAAATAATTTCAATGTTGTCTATAAACATAGGGATATGAATTATCTATGGGCATAATCACCATCTAGAATTAGATACTGGTTAGTGTTCTCTTTCCCTGCATTAGCCTATATGCCTTTATATTTACACTCACATCAGGGTTACAACACAGACTGCATCCATCCTGTTGAGTTGGTTCAATTTCCTTTTCTTCATTTACATCTAGACCATGGTTATAGCACAGAGTGCTTCTAGCGGCTGGATTAGTTAAGTGATTAGCTACTTTCCTTGAATAAAACTCAGATTGGGATTACAACACGAAGTGTTCTATATTTTAATTAGCTTGAAGGACACGTCGTAATGAAGTGTAATAAATTGACTGGTATGTACTTGAAACTTAATTTGATGCATAGATGAAGTGTTGTTCAAATTTTGTGTACTTGTAAAAC
The DNA here is from genome assembly GCA_009831015.1 of Picea engelmannii. NCBI lineage: Eukaryota > Viridiplantae > Streptophyta > Pinopsida > Pinales > Pinaceae > Picea > Picea engelmannii. Next base: position 196,243 of record ML783803.1, read on the forward strand.
TGATTTTAGCTTATGTTTTCATGGTGATAGAGTAGTTTATAGCACTAGTTATGTAAGTTGATTTAATATAACATTGAGAAAACTTTGTTTAGTGATAAATATTTTGTTCATAAGTAATTTTTTGATTTGTTATATGTTGGGGATGGTTCCCTTAAAGTTGTGAATTTTCTCCCCTTGAAGTACATTGTTTCACTAAGGACTTTCTTGTGTTTCCCTATGTATCTTGCTTGCACATAAATGCAATATATGCTATTGTAATTTATATTTCAGATTCACAGTTAATGTTGAAAGTTCCATGAAAATAGATTTGGAGAACCTCCAGTTTTGAGGTGAAATTTCTGAATTTGATTTAAGATCAAAGTTTACCAAGTTTCCACACTTGGGCCATCTATGGGTCTGACTATGTGCTCTTTCTCATTTCTCTCAAATATTTTTCACTACATTATGTCAAGGTTAGTGATGCACAAATTTATCGATCTAAAAAATTGGATCTTGTTACATTGCATCAAGAGAGAGGCCCCAACAAGCATAGTGAAATGAAGATTCTAGGTAGGTACACACCACTTGGGTCTATAGGCACCCTACTCATGGTATAAGTGGTTCTCCACCCAGTGGTCCAAAAATTCTTGAAGTCTATCCATTTCCAATGGTAGCTTGCAGAGTGTAAGGTACTAGGATTCTTGTAGAGGTGATAAAATTCCGAAAAATAGTGGCCATAATGGAAAATAATGCTCTTATTGGGAGTTGCATCGAATTATACACTAAAGAAACCCCATGCATACATATATGCATAACCCTCCCTAAATAAAAGGGGATTATATATTTGATAAATTCAGTTTTGTAGACCCACCAATCTACTCGGACACAAGACAACAAAATAACTAATGAGCCATTAATTTTGGTAGAATTAGGGTTAATGTTTGATTGTATTTTCCACATAAACAAGAATAGAAAGTCTTTTTCACATAAATAGGAATATGAGGACATTATTAAAAACCATACAGTCCTTAAAAGGATATAATTCATTAAAGGATATCTTGACATTTATAGAAATCACACAAGGGTTATGAGAAAACAACAATAAGGTGGTTATGTCCAAGTCCGAACACCTCAGAACTCGACTAGGTGATCCAAATATGTGGAAGTAAGGATCCATGGGAGTTAAGATATGTTGCAAGAAATGACCCCCTGGGTGTTTTACCAGTACCTGAAACATGCCAAAATTCCAAAACGGGTACAAAATGTCAACTTTTGTACTGTGCGATGTTTTCGGATTTGGAAACGTCATACGATACGACCATTGGCATTTTGACAAAGTTTTGACCCATACAAAAACTATTTTGGTGGAATTTTGTTGTTTTGTGTACCTTTCCAAGTGACCAAGAGGACCATGGGTCCCTTAGGTCACAAAAAATACCCTCATTAGCCACTAATAAACATTTTAAATATGTCCAACTATCATCACCATTTCACCCGCCCTCGTAATTAATGGTAATATTAAATTCTTGAACTTAGAAGTGGAGGATTAAACTTACAATGGTTTAATCATCATGGAAGAGCATGCCTATGATAATTAGGGAACAAACCTTAGATGTGGAGGTGAGTAGATAAGGTCAAGTATCTTGAGGATGGAAGCAAGGGGAATGGTTTTTGTGGTAGGTAGGGTTTTTGGTTGAGTGTTAAAGGATGTGAAAATGAATGGTTTGTTCGATGGTTTCAAGGATACAAGTGTTGGATGTATGGGATGACCTAGGTGTTGTAGGAAAATCCCCCTATAGACAGGTAAATATCTCTTTGGACTCTAGACCCCTATACCAAGACAGAAAAGTGAAAATGGACACTAGCATTTCTTTGAATCTAACTAACTAATCAGAAAGAGAAAGAGAAGGAAGAAAGTGTGATGCACCTTATTCCAATGTTTGTACTCATTGCTCCAATTTGAGCCTGATCTCTGTGATCCTTAGCACTTTTTGACACTTGCAATGCAATGGACAACAAGACAAAGAAATCCTACTCTACTCTATAAGATTAGACCAATCAAATCCATATATAAGACAAACATATGTAAAGAGACATACATTATAAGGAAATAGGCCAAGCAATATATTAATGAGAACTCTTAAAGAAATACTTACAGACTATAGATGCAGTTGCAGCAGCTTCCCCAAGTCCTCGTCCATCCCTTGCACAAAGATCCAAAAATCATAGGTTTGATATCCTAAAGCTTTCTTCCAAGACCATAGGTTTGATACCTCAAATATCCTACCCTTATCCATGGAAAGCCCTCATTATATAGGATTTGGAGGCTTAACCACCATGGAGAGGATTACTCATTAGATCCACTAAAAAGGGATCTGAAAGATATTTAGGGAAAAAATATCTCTTAAGGATTTTAGGGAGGAAATATATCTCAAGGATTTTAAGGAGGAAATATTTCAACAATCCATGAGATCCTCCACCTTCCCTAAAAAAATAGGAAACCAAATGTGAGGTGGATTCTCACACTTAATTAATTTATTTTCCATGAATATTAATAATAATTCATGTGCACTTGTTATTTTTGCCTTCATGTAGTATATCCCTCCACATTGACTAGAAATTGTGACATAGGTTATTCCATGGTGTCATGGTGTATGAGACACTTCAATGACACTTACGACACTTAGGGCGAGGTACCTACGTGTGAAAATTTCATGTGTAACAATGGGTTCTACCTTAGTTCTCCAACAAAACCCTAGAAACCATCGGCACCTCTAGTAAACCAGAAGGAAACATTGTGCACAGAGTGCACAACATAGTCTCACCCGAGAAGGCTTGTGGGTGATTGCATGACCCAAGTGTCTACAATCATGGAAGGGATGGAGATCGAGGGAATGTCTAGGAACATTTACTCTTCTACTTCATTATTCATCATATTTACCACACCATTGTTCAGATATACCGTTCATTTAACTTTAACCCTTCTTTCGACATAATTGTTCTAGTGCACACTGTAAATGATCTGAAAACAGATCCAGAAGCTAGTTAGGGCTTGAAAAATGCTCAAAAATGAAAGTTCCCGGAATCTGACAAAACCAACACCATGACGTCCGGCTCATCTTCCTGATTCCGGTGGTATAATTTTTATCGCAAACGGAGTCCGTATGAGGAAGATATCGCGTTCTGTCCGAAAAGCCAAACAGGGAAAATTTTGGATGCTGACTGTACCTGTCCGTACAGTCCGTACAAACACGTGTCAGTCCGTACAGCTGACGTGGCAGGGCCGTACAACTGACGTGGGCCAACCAGAAGGCGACACGTGGTAGACGGAGATGACGACACGTGGCAGCTTGGGAACGTGACATGTGGCAGGCCGTACAGTGCTGATGTGTCAGTCCGTACAGGACACGTGGCGGCTTCCGTACAGGACACGTGGCGTCACCAGGACGCGACACGTGTCATGCTGATTTGGCACTTTTGGCAGGCGGTCGGACCAATATCAAGGTGACACGTGTCACCACTCACAGGGTGACACGTGGCACGCTGACATCAGCATGATGACGTCAGCATCAACGTGGGCTAATTGGCGTCCGACAAGTGGCAGGGTGACGTGGCACCAGGTGATGTCATCGGATGATGTGGCAGCACAGTGGATCGACAGCTGGAAGTACGGTGGTTTACGTGGCAACAGGTGGACCAATGAGAATGCGACACGTGTCCAGTTCTGGTTGGCGAAAAAAGGGTGCCACGTGGCCCACTCAAGGGCAGCCACGTGGCACCCCATCGTTGGTGGTTTTGGAGTCGACGTGTTTGTCTATGTGGCCGTGGTTCCGTGTGTTTTGGCGGGCGGTTGAAACAAACGAGGTTCCATACCCCCCCACGGCTCGGGGTTCCATACACCATACGCGGCGGGGTTTGTTAAACCAAATGGGTGACGGTTCTATGGAGGCGTCGATGGAACC
>ML783803.1:204527-300839 GCA_009831015.1 Picea engelmannii
GAAATAAAGAAGCCTCCCCCACAGGAAAAAGGCCCGGAGACGTAGGCAAACATTGTGCCGAACTCCGTTATCAACCTGCGTTCTTATGGTTTGCTGTTCTTTACTGTTTTCAGATCTGCATATGTGTATTTGACTGATATAAATCTCTTCTTTCCTCATTCTTTCGTTAATTTCTCAAATGGTTAAAATATTCATGCAAGTTAAAACTCAACCATAATCATAAAAGATCCTGCCCCGGATCAGTAAATAAACTCTAACAGATGCATTCATTTATCTATTCATTCATTCAAAATAATAAGAAAATAAAATAATAAGAGACAACATTCTACACAACAACACATGTTTTATCGTGGTTAACCCCCCAGGATACGTCCACAAATATCTTCTACTTCTTATTATTCTTCATCAAAACATGGCGCTGCATGCACTACATCATAGGTTTAATAATGGTGAGGCTGACTAGTGTTGCAACAAGATCCACATCTTGTGACCTTACCCTCAGTTACATTCCATAAATATCTATAACTAACATCGTTCGAGCTCTGCATCTCCAACCAAAAACTTTTACTGTGACTCGGACTCAAAAGGGTTCTGAAAGATAGGATTCTCACACACACAAAACTATCTATATCTCTATTCTATCTGCCTCATACATACTCTATTTATATTACAAAAATGGGTTAAAATCCTTACATCATACTCCAAAACCCTAATTCTAAGTGGATTCAACTTGTCCACATTCTAACTTCCTTCGTGCATTAATCCATAATACCTTTGCGCTATTTTTCCTTTGTTTCTTCCACACACTACTTCCTTGGTCCATTTTGCCTTGTTTGCCACGTTGTATCTTGAACCTTACCCCAAAATTTCCTTCTCTAATAGCCCCCCAACACTAACGTGTGGCTTGTCCCGAGCCACTTAGGTAGTATGTGCCTCCAACACTGATTTCTCCAACGCTTGGAACTTTTTTGTTAGATCATCCACTTGAATATCACCTGCATACTCTTTTCTGTTAGGGTCTCTACCACCTACAAAGTTATGTACTCCTTCAACACTTCTTTACTTTTCGAGTGTGCATGTTCTAATATTCCTTTCTATGTTTCCAACTATGCTATCATCGTCTCTGCTTTCCTTTGAAGTGGCTCTTACTGAGTCTATATTGTCTGTCTTTCTTCTTGGATTGTCTTCAATTCTACTTGCATATTTTTCATTTCTTGCGCAGTCTTCATTCTCTATGATCTAGGAATTTCCTTCTATCTTTGATTTAAATCATGAACTGCAACATTCAAATTATCTTCCCTATGATCCCACTACTAGATCCATTTGTCCTCTACCAGGCTCGTCCATATCTACATGGTTCTTTTGTAGAGATGTTCTACTTCTTTTACTTCCAGTGATAGGATATCTGTGTGTTATGTTTCCTACTACTGCCTCTCTAATCTCACCTCTGGTGGCATGATTGGTTTCAATTGTGCCACCAATTCCCTTATATTATTCTTGTAATATTCCATCACATGTGCGATCATCCCAATTTTCTCCTCCGACTGTAAGTGTGCCCCTTCTTGTGCACTGTCTAGAATGGACTTAAATACTTCTTTGACGCACTTCTCTATCTAGCCCATGTGATGCTTGGCCTCGTCCTTCTCAACCTACACTTCACTGAGAGTTATGTTCAACTTGTCATTTATGTCCTTGGTTGTTTGTGACCTCGTCGCATATGTGTGTGCTCTAGATTGGACTTCCTGTGTGATGCTAACTTGCAATTTGTACAATGCTTTCGTGGGGATCTTGGCCAAATCTAAGTCCAAGTGCTCAATATCCTTTAGTTGTTTCTGTGTTGTCTCCTCATCTAACTGCATCATATCCTGAGTAATAGGAAAAGTCTCACTCCTTGACACTATGATATGAATTGTTTCAAGTGCTAGGACTATCTTCTCTCCAACAGTTTACTGGGGCTGCGCCTTTTATTTATAATATACTATGATCAGTCGCAGTTGCACTAAAGTTTCCTTCACTTCTGATAATTTTTGTATGATTTTCTCTCTTTGTTTATTTGTTTCATCCATTGAATCTACTACTCAGTATTGGACTTTTTATTCCACCATGTCAACATCGTCTTCTGTAATGGTTAATTTTGAGACATCTTTACGTGCCTTCATGTTTTTCCCCTATCCCCATGTCTACAACATGGTTCTGTTTTGTGGAAGAGTCTCCATATGCGCTGAATTTGTAGGTATATCTATATCTGGAATGTGTCCTCCTCTTTTTTCTTGCTACGTGGTAGCAGTTGTTTCTTTCTGTGTGCTCCCATTATTTTTCTTCTTCGGTTGGGCTCCTCCATTGTTGGCTCCAGCGCGATATTTCTTCTATGCTAGAATGTTTTTCTGTTGTCTTGGTTTTCTTACTATCGTTCTTCCTACACTCTCCTTTCCACGATCTACATCTTTCCAGGTGTTTGCAGTTGGACTGCTAGTTTTTAGTGATGTTCTAGCTTCTACTGGTTGTTTCCCTTTCTGGCCTTTCTTTGATATCACTGGTACTTTCCACTCATATATACAGTCTTTCATGGCCCATTGAAATTCCTCTCCAGTGACGCATTACCTCATCTACCACCAGTTTCTCTTTGGATCCATTTTTTCTTGTATCCATACATTGTGCCACGATACTTGAAAATTGGCTATGTCCTTGTGTTCCTCCACCAGTTCTGTTGGTATTTTCCATGTCTCTTCTACCTTCTCCTTTATTTCCTCCAAATACATTTCAAATATGCTTGAGTTGGTCTTCTTGTCTTTTGTAGCTGTAGTGTGCCATAGTGTTTCATATTGTGTTATGTGGCATTTTTCGATTCTTTGATAGAATGCATTGTATTTAGGGTGTCTCCATCCTACCAATGCTATAAGTATGAACAACCACAAGTAATTGAACTCCATCCATAATTCTTGGGGATATTTGCAATCATCTAGAAATAGTTTTAATAGGTATGGACTCCGGCTCAATAGAGTCCCCTTCATGCATTGTGTGATTGCTTCTATCACCCCTGCTAGTGCCTCTTCCTTGCGACACTTCCTTAATAATTTACATGTCATTAGCATGGTTTCAAACCTTGTCGTAGGTTCACTGATTATTTTTATTAAAATTCCCCTCGACCCTCTGATTGTTCCATACATCTTATTCATTTATTTTTCCAAGGTCTTCTCCTTTAAGCATAGAGGGGCTTCCGCAGTGCAACATATTAGATATTATTATCGGGATTAACTGCATAGTGTAAGTCATTAGTCTATGATCAATATCCATGAGTATTAGTCACAACTGACCAATAAATCTCATGATTTGAATAGTCCACTTAGCACTCATTGCATCGGGTGATGCTCATGGGGGTGAAGAAATGGGATTGAAACCAACGAAATGAATCACATAGCATCAATCATCACTTTCGGGGCTTTCACCCGGTAACTAGGACTTCCCAAGTGGTCACCCATCCCAAGACGCCTATGTCTCAAGCGCGCTTAACTATGGAGTTGTCCCCACAATCAAGCCCACCTAGCTTGCTACCCCATTTGAAAAACCTTAGCAAGTATTGTGCCTTATGAACTACCCCATTATTGCTCCCTTCACTCTTATTATTTAAGCATAGAGGGGCTTCTGCAGTGCAACATATTAGATATTATTTTCGGGATTAACTATGTAGTGTAATTCAATAATCTATGACCCGTATCCATGAGTATTAGTCGCAACTGAACAATAATTCTCATGATTTGAATAGTTCACTTAGCACTCATTGAATTAGGTGATGCTCACAGGGGTGAAGAAATGGGATTGAAACCAATGAAATGAATCACATAGCATCAATCATCACTTTCGGGGCTTTCACCTGGTAACCAGGACTTCCCTTGTGCTCACCCATCCCAAGACGCCTCTAGCTCATGGATATGGGTCATAGATTAATGACTTACATTACGTAGTTAATCCCCAAAATAATGTCTTCTCCTTTGTTTTATCATCCAGGTATTGCTCAATATTTTCACCATCAGTTGGCATACCTATGATCTGCGCAATTAGATCAACATCAATCAACATTGGCCTCTCCAACCATAGGAGTCCCTCATGTACTAATGCTAACAAATGATTGAAGCAGTTGTTCACATCCTTGCTACATCCAAAGTGAGGGATCTTCAGTAAAGTCATTATCCCTATGTTGTATAAATTTGTTATCCATAACTTTGGTTCCAATATGGGTACTCTTGTCGCACTGACCCCTTTTCTTTCCAAGTATACATGTGGCTCCAATTCCGAGAATTCATCTCTGTTTGCTACATCATGATATTCATACCTCAATGTTTCAATGCATCCTAAAATGTTGGGAAGAATCTTCACTCCTTCTAGTATGCACAGTAGTACTATCATGACTTCGACCTATTTATGTGATGACATCTACACATGTTGTTTCCCCTTGATATTATCTATTGAAGTTGATGGGCTTGCTTCTTGATGTGCTTCTTCTTCTTCCTCTACGTCTATGTATGGTTTTCATGTAACATATTATACATGTACTTGTTCCTCTATTTGTGGCGTTGCCTCTATGACCGGTTCATGTATTGGTTCGACCTCTTCTTTAGGATCTTTAGACTCTATTCTTTCCACATCCTCCCCATTTGTCTATTTCGTTTCTCCCAGACCCAGTTGATGCATAGTGGGGTTCTACTCTTCCATCCTTATATCCAATTGTTTTGGATTTTTTTCTTCGAATGGCGTTGAGAAAACTGGTTTTGATGATGGAATCGCGTCCACGTCCATGAATCCTGCTCACTAGGTTTTTCCACTTGTGGTTCTTGTTTTGGTGGAAACCTCATTTTAGTGCAGGTTCTCCTTGACATATGACTAGGTTCTCCAACCTTAGGTGGCTCCATACTGCAAATTATCGATTCTACTATTCTGAATTGATTATGAAAAACTCCAAGGACACCTGATCACTCTATGTGCTTTCTCGACTTTCTCTCCTTAGTTCGCTTCTGCTCTAAGTCACAATGAATATTTCCCTTCATATTTCCTCCTTTTATAGGGCTTGCCATTAATGCTCTATTGTAGTCCACTTTTTCGTATCGCACTTTACCGCCCTTTTTTTGTTTTTCCGGTCATTCTTTGTCTTGACACACCGTTTTTACTTTCTTGTCATGCAATGTCTTGAATTTTGTCACACCAATTTACTGTTTTTTGCGCATTGTATCTTCCAACTGTTTGTCTACCATTGATCCATCTACCTACTTCTTTTTTTCTTTTTGTCATTTTTCCACTTTTTTTCTTCCTTTTTCTTTTACGTTTTTTCTTGCTGCATCGACTGAGGGTTAGTAGGTCAACTGTCCCTATATAGTTTCAGTTGAATACCATTTACCATTCCTTGAATTTCCTTTCCTGCTAAATCTTGCAACTGCACAACACCTCCATCTGTGACAGACTTTATCTGATATGGCCCTAAACAATGTATTTTAAGCTTCCCTAGGTGCTGCAAGTATTTACTATCATAGAGGAGAACCAAATCTCCCACCTTGAAGTTCTTCTTATTGATATGTTTATCATGTCAGGATTTATCTTTGGCTATTTGTACCTCTTAATCAAAACCATCTATAATTATGTCTTCTTTTAATTCCATAAGTTGAACTAATATTTCATGTGTTGCACCTCTTTCTTTCATGTCTGTAATAGCTGCAATGTGTAGACTTGGTATCAAATCATCCAAGGGAACTACTACTTCTTATATAATCCCATAACACTGTTGGTACCTTCGTATCCCATTTATCCATGTTTACATTTCAAATCTTTGTCAAGGCGTTCTCCAAAATCTTGTTAAATTCTTACATTGTTCCATTAGCTTGAGGATGAAATGGAGTGCTCTTCTGATGATGTATCTCAAATTCTTCAAGCATTTCCTGGATTGTACTATTGATAAAGTGAGTCCCTTGATCACTCATCAATACTCTAGCACACCCAAATCTTGTGACTACTTGTTCAAATAAAAAGTACATTGTAGTCTTTGTGGTCCAATCCTTCACGATTGATGCCTCATCCCATCTAGTTAAGTATTATGTCACTATAAAGATATATCTATCCCCTCATCTTCTTGCTAGTGGATGAATTGGACCTACAAAGTATACTTCCCATTTTTCAAATAATTCCAAATTTATCTGAGGTCTTAATGGAATCTCATCCCTCTTGGATGGATTTCCAACCTGTTGGGCCTTGTAATTGTCATCATTTTAGATCTTCTTTCACCTACTTTTTATCCTTGATTGCTCACCCATAACTTGTATTAATGCTCATTAATCCATTTTCATACTTATATGCGGGATTTAGATCCACGGTATTTTCCATTTTCATTTTTTTAGTATTTAACATGAATTATGGTTAAACATTAGACAAATATCATATTTTCATTTATCTTAGAGTTAATCTGCAAAGATGATGAGTTAGAGAGGTTGTTGTGCAAGATGTGCTATCGAATTATTCTAGTTCCCTCTGTTGCAACTCAATTGCTGCAGTTTCCACATTATTGTTGAAACTCCCATGTAGTTGCTACAACTCCTTTTAGAAGTTACTAAACCTTCGAGCACTATTGTTGAAACTATGGAGCATTGATGCAACTCTGAGTACTCTTGTTGCAACTCTGAATAGTGGTGCAACTCTCGTGTTGCAACTAAGGAACATTTCTGCAACTCCGAACACTGTTGTTGCAACTACAAGAAATTTTGTTGCAACTCTGAGCACTGTTGCTACAACTATGAACATTGTTGCAACTCCTGTGTTGCAACTCTGAATAATGTCGCAACTCCTGTGCTGCAACTATGAACAGTGTTGCAACTCCTGGTTGTTGTTACTCCAATTTTTTGCTACTCCCACATCATCAGTGTTGTTACTCCTATAAATAAATATCTATGAAGTGGTTCCTTGAGATTTTCCATATGAGGCATGACTATGCCAATATAAGTTTATCCTCAAAAGATATGAAAAACCTAGATCGTACTTTTTTGAGAAATAATCATTTTACTATTTGTTGCTACTCATCGCTACTCGCAGTTGCTGCTACTCCATGGGGCAATTTCGGAAATCCACGAAAATATATCTTCAACCATCGAAATATGCCATGGATTTGGGTTAACAAAAACCATATTAATATGAGGATTATTAGAAAAGATCTTGTAATCATTTATTAGTTCGTTAATAGTTTTTATTAGAAAATTGTTGTAACCACAAGAGAAAATTGTGGATCTGCATTTATTGTTTGTTATTTTAATTTTAGACAAACTCATGTATAAAAGAGAGTGTCTCCTTCATTTTGGGAGAGGACTCTTAGAGAATTGTCCAAATGATGATGGAGTAATTCATTATTAATTTATTTCTTCTCATTTCATAATTTCCATAGCATGTAATTTAGTTAGTTTTTATTTATTCCTTTTGCAATTTATTCTTCATTCTTTCTCATTATTATTATGGTTGATTTTATTCATGTTTTTAATTAGTTTATTTAATTTATTGTCATGTGTGACTATGGATTTATTTTAATGCTATAATTTATTTAATTAGATATAACTAACAAGAGTGTTGTGTAGCATAGGTAACTCTATTATTTTTCATAGTGTGTTTAATTAACACATTTCAATTAATTCATTTATGGTGTAGATTAGTTGCAACACTTTATATTATCACCACATGGTGACCGGGGACTAAATATTTTAGTTCAATTTATTTATGCAAGTGTGTGAATATATCCTTTTCAACAATTTACCTTCTGTCAAGTCGATTAAATTTACTTTATGTCAATTAGATTAGATTTCAATTCCGCAAGGATGATGTAGAATTAGACCTTCTTGTGGGTTGTGTGCTTCTATCTATCCCCATAGGTGGTGAATTAGAGGACTGACATGATCCACCATACCAATAACCGAAGGTGGTTGAAAGCAGGGAATTGAGTAGCCCACCACTTATTGAGTGAATTACTTTTCTGTCAGCGTTCTTTCCATTTCAACAAGTGTGGTTTATTTCATTTATACAAGCATGCTTTTCATTTCAGCAAGTGTGGTTTTTTTCATTTCTTTAAGAGTGGTGTTCTTTCTTTCCTGCAAGTTAATATTTACCTTTTTTTTTTTTAATTTAGATGGATATAATTTCCCAATATATCATGAGGTGTAAGATAAAGTAGATTGTTTCACTGGTCAACACTTGTTGTGAGGTGTGATTTACTTTTTCAAAGCTTGTTATTATTTTCTGCCTCCTGTATGAATTTGTTTTCATGTTTGTAAGAGTGGTTTGATTTACATCAATGCAATGCATGTTATATGACCAATGATAGAATGCAAATCGTAGCTTGCATATAGTTTGCATTGTAACTTTGAAATAAACAACCTCACCTTTTATTGATAATTAATGGATCAGAATTTGATTTTTTTCATAAGCAATTAATTTTCCCAACATTTTGGTGTCGTTGTTGGAGAGGTTATGGAAGGCGTGAAAGTACATCTAGCATTGGTTTTAGCTACATTTAATTTAGAGCATGTATGTTGTTTGCATGAGTAGAGAACAAAAATTTCCTTTTGCAGTGCAGTAAGAGCCACCCATGGTACTAATCTATCTTTTGCAAAAAGTTTGGAACAATGAAGAAGCATTGGTGAATGAGGATCTCACTGGAAGAAGTCAATGGAATATCGAAGCCTTCATTATCGAGGTATTTGGTCAATTTTTTTAAAGTTTTATATGATATCTTGGGTTGTTGAAGCTTTTTATTTTTCCATCCCTCCATTTCCTATTGTTCCCCTTTTCTCTTTTCAACCTCCCTCTACTCTTTTCATTATTTTGTTTCCTCTTATTTATTAAAACCATCCTCCTTTTTCATTTCTGACTCCTTCACAACCCTTGATTCTTCGCCATTGATTGTCTCTACCCACACTTAGTTCCTTTGATCTTATGAATAGTTTTGAATGATTTGATGATGGTTTCAATTATCATTTGAATTTTTCAGAGCCCTCATCATACCAAAAAAATCCCAATTTCATAAGAATGTGGAATTTATTTCATGGATAATGAGACACTCCGTGGACTTTTTTTTCCCATGGTGTTTATGTGAGGCTTTCATTATCTTATATTTTGAATAATGGGGAACTCCATGGCCTCTTTTGGGTTCCCATAATGGTTAAGTTAGGATCCCATTGCCACATTTTTGGATTCCACGATTAATTCATCTTTTACTTTAGATTTTGGGTATATTGGTTAAACATTGTGAAGATGCAGGAGCAGAATAAAAAATATAAGAAGGAACTCTGCGTTAAAACAAGAGATTTGATGCGTTTCGATCCCTCCAGGTATCATAATTAGGAGGAGCACTCGAGAAAGAAAATAGGCTCATCGAATAAGAAAATACAACACAACTAAATATATGTCTAGATCCTTGATACCCATGTTGAGAGAGGTCATATTGGCATTAATTAATAATAAAACCCTAATTCCAAGAAACAGTCAAGTAACATGTCTTAAGTCAACAAGTAATGTGTCTTAATTAAACAACAACTATTCTCCAAAAGTCGCTTAACTTCCATCCATCATCCCTGTTTAAATTATTGGGATTTAACATGATTTCCAAAGCCTCCATTACCTTACGCTTCCCATAGTTATCCAGTTTGGCCACAACTATAGCATCCTCTAACACACATGGTGGCTAGTTGTACAAGAATGTTCAGTGAGGGATGAATTTTGGACTCTATTCAATTTTAGGTAAGCACCATGCTCTTTAAATTTTACTTTCATTGATCTTCCTGTCTCACCAATGTAGACTTTGCCACATGAGCAAGGAATAGAATAAACTCCTTTATTTAGGCTTGGGTCAATTTGATCCTTTGTTGAGTCCAACATAGTCCTTATGGTGTTGATGGGGGAGAAATCTGCATGAATGTCACCTTTCCTTAATATCCTAGCTATGTTCTCAGATAGACCTTTGATGTAAGGGAGGGAAAAGATCTTCATTTCTTGACATGTACTTTGTTGTCCTGCATAGGATCGTCTTTCCTTTATCATGGCTTTCTCAATTTAGTTTAATTAGTACCCATTCCTTTTAAACACATATGCTAAATGATTTAGTTCCAACTCAACATGATCTTCATCAGAAATGTGTAAAGATTGAGTCACTAAGGTGTTAAGTACTCCAAGATTTTGGGAAGGAAAATGGTGTGAATCAACATTCAAATATCTATCAGTGTGAGTGGGTTTCTTGTAGACCTCATGCCCAAAGGAACCATTTCCTTTCTTGGTGATGCGAACATCCAGAAACGAAATGATATTATCCTTTTCAAGATCCATTGTGAATTTTATTTTCTCATGCTGACTGTTTAAATGATCGAAAAAATCATCCAAACTATTCCTCCCATGAGGCCAAAGGAAATTTTTGTCGTCGATGTATCTTCTCCAAAATTTGGGTTTTAGAGGGAAAGATTCAAGAGCCTACCCTTCAAAGTGTTCCATATATAGGTTCGCGACCACTAGCGACAGTGGGGATCCCATAGCCACACATTTTGTGTAGCTATGGGACCCCCATTGTCACGAGTGGGCGTGAACTTGTATATGTAAGTGTGGCTATGGGATCCCCATTGTCGCTAGTGGTCGTGAACCTATATATGGAACACTTTTAATGGAAGGTTCTTGAATCTTTCCCTTTAAAACCCAAAGGTTGGAGAAGATACGTCGACGACACAAATTTCATTTGGCCTCATGGGAGAAATAGTTTGGATGAGTCTTTTGATCATTTAAACAATCAACACGAGAACATAAAATTCACAATGGATATTGAAAAGGATAATAGCATTATGTTTCTGGATGTTCACATCACCAATAAAGGAAATGGTTTCTTTAGGCATGAAGTCTACAGGAAACCCACCCACACTGATAGATATTTGCATGTTGATTCACACCATTTTCCTTCCCAAAAGATTCGAGTACTTAACACCTTAGTGACTCAAGATTTACACATTTCTTACAAAGAGCATGTTGAGTTGGAACTAAATTATTTAGCAGATGCATTTAAAAGGAATGGGTACTCAGTAAACCAAATTGAGAAATCCATTATAAAGGAAAGAGGATCCTATGCGAGACAATAAATTAAACGTCAAGAAATGAATAGGTTTTCCCTCCCTTACATCAAAGGTCTATTTGAGAAGATAGCTAGGATCTTAAGGAAATGTGAAATTCATGTGGATTTCTCCCCCATCAAGTTTCAACATCACAAGGACTATGTTAGACTTGGTAAAGGATCAGATTGACCCCATCCTACATAAAGGAGTTTATGTTATTCCTTGCTCCTGTGGAAAATTCTACATTGGTGAGATAGGAAAAATGATGAAAGTCGGATTTAAAGAACATGGTTCCAACCTAAATTGAATAGATTCCAAAAGTCATCCCTCACTAAACATTCTTGTACAACTAGCCACCATGTGTTTTTAGAGGATGCTAAAGTTGTGGCCAAACTGCATAACTATGGGAAGCGTAAGGTAATGGAGGCTTTGGAAATCACGTTAAACCCCAATAATTTAAATAGGGATGATGGTTGGAAGTTAAGCGAGTGTTGGAGACCAATGCTTGTTGAATTAAGACACATTACTGTTGACTTAAGACACGTCACTTGACCGTTGCTTGGACTTAGGTTTTTTATTATTAATTAATACCAAGATGACCTCTCTCAACGTGGGTTTTAAGGATTTGGACATCTATTTAGTTGTGTTGTATTTTCTTATTCGATGAGCCTCTTTTATTTCTTGAGTGCTCCTCCTAATGATGATCCCTGGAGGGATTGAAATGTGTCAACTCTCTTGTTTTAACGCAGAGTTCATCTTTATATTTTTTATTTGGGTATATTTTTTACATTCGTTGCATAGGTCATAAACAATCTTGGATCGTGGTGATTGCAATTTTTGGTGTAGAAGTGTCTTACATAAGGAAATACACGTGTATGAAAACTTACACATACCCAGATCATCATTTGGGAGAAATATTTTTTTCTTTGGACACTTATGACATTTTGGCCTGATAAAATCATTGAAAACACAGCCGGGACAGTATGATTTTGAGAGGTCATACAGGTTAATTTTTTAAACCTGTTTCTATCCAAATTATCCCTTGGAATATACTTTCTAATGCGTTTTTTTATTTTTCAAATTGGATTTCATACGAAGAATTTATGGCTAAAACAATGATTGAACATAGAGAAGGAAGCTCCAGAACAAAGTCGGGACATTCATAATTTGAGGGACTAAAATTGTGAATTTTTAAAACCTGTTTCAATGGGAAATACCCATCAGAGTATATTTTCTAACCCAATTGGAATCATTGAATGTGGATCTCAAAAGAAAAAGTTACGACCAAATTACTTATTGTTGTTCATAAAATATGCATCATGGAAAATTTACATCTTGATTGTTCACAAGTATATATAGTACATCAAATCACAACATATTAAAAACATGTTTATAAGGGATGAATCAGTCAATACGCAATTTGAATCACTCAATTTGGATGTTGTATGAAAAATTTATTCACGAATTAGTGATTGCCTATCCTAAATCAACATAACAAATACTATGTCTCTTAGGTCTGTTCATCAGGGGGGTTTTGTACAAGAAATCAAATTAATATTAAAACATGTTTCTATTGGAGATTAATAAATTAATCCAATTTAACCTCCAAGTGGAATCATGTAAATACCACCTTTAACATTTATGATCAAAATAGTGATTGTTGGTCTATGGGGGAATTTAAAAACACCTCTATCATGCAAGTTGTTCCTTAAAAAATTTGGCATATCATCTAAAGGATTTTTAAAAACCTATTTCTATTGGGGATATCTAGCTGAATATAATTTCATATGGATTTTGAATCACTCAAAGAGGATGAGAAATGAATAAGTTATCAATAAAATGTTGTTGGACAGTCTAGGTGGCCACCACTCTCCTGGGCAGGTAAAAAAAATGAATTTTGTTTTGGTATCTTTCCTTGGATTTGTTTTATTAGCATTATTTGTCATTTTTTTTCATATGTATTGGATGAAGAGAGACTGCACACCTCTATTCTCCCATGATCTCATGTTTTATTGCAAGTAAGGGCTTGTTTTATTGTAGATCCTGGGAAGATCAAGGAAGCCAATTCACAAGCAAGTGATTCTTGAGGGAAGATTTTTGTGAATAAGGGTATATAATCTAATATGAAATGAGGGGTTATTTGTATAACATAAGGATGTTACCACTCAATGTTTCTACTGCATTTGCATCCCTCTTTGATCCACCCATATCCATTTTCCCCTTGGCTGCAACTTCATTTACATTCATGTTTCCACATTTCCCTCAATGTTGCTACTCCATTTGCATCCTTGCTCCATTTTCCCCTTGGCTGCAACTGCATTTGCAGCCTTCTTTCAACATTTTCCTTAAACTGCTAATGCATTTGGAGCCCTGCTTTCATCTACCTATTTCCATTTTCCCTTTGGTTGCAACTTCATTTGTAGCCACATGTTCATTTTTCCCACTCCTATTTCACATTCCCTTTCATTTTTTCCAATATTCACTTTCATTTTCTTTCCATTTTCACATATAAGCTGCAACAACAGGCCCTCGCTATCATGCCTATCAATCACATTGTTGTTATTCATACGAATCAAGAACAATATAAGGGACAAATTGATTTGAAGATGAATTGAAGACCAAAGTGAAGACTATAGTTCCAAAAGTCAAGTGTCACTGTCACATTCCCTATTTCTACATCATCTATGATCTATAATTGATCTTTAAAAACTTGGTTAAGTTTTAAGCATGTATTCAATTACCAATTAGGAATTAAGGAAAGAAGAAGAACTTAATGAGAGATTATAGTAGCCATCATAAGGAAATGAAGATCAGAATATAAGCACAAAGAACAACAAACCATAATAACAAAGTTGTTAACGAAGTTCGACAAGATTGCCTACGTCTCTGAGCCTTTGTCTCAGTGGGTGAGGCTTTATTATTTCTCTTCAATGCTTCAAAAATACATCAGAAAAGTGTCAAAAGGATTACAAATTGGTATGGTTGTGTTCTACTCGACCTCAAGAATCCACCACAACTGACGACATTGAAAAAGGTTGAGCATAGCTCCCAAAATTTTGCTCCAAAGTTCACTTCAGCAATGGCTTCCCTGCATAAAAATGGCTTCAAGCTTCATAAAATCATCATCATTATGCCAATGTAAACCTCCTGGTTTGTCAAAAACCTCTAATTTATATATATTTTGAGTTGGTATCCTCCTCCCAACTTCCTCCCAATATCTGGCCTCAATTTGGGCTCCAGATACCCCCAAAATGGACAAAATCCTCCAAAATTAGGCTAAAAAATCATTAAAAAAACATATTACAAAGTTTAAAACCCAAAATTGCAAAAACTATGGGTGCAACCCCTTTCTCCCGGGCCCCTGGTCATATGGGCGCTGCCATATAGCCTTGGGTTGGGCATGCCCTGGTATTTATCCCTTGGTCTTTGGATAAACCCCAAACGTGTTGGTCGTATGGGCCATGTGTCCTGGTGTAAGCCCTCACGCACCCTCCAAACAGTTGTAGCTCCTATTTCTTTACCCCCGGTCACGTGGAGTGTTAATTGGCCCTACGTTGGCCCCCTCCGACTGGGGATTAGCCCAAAAAACCCACCACATAGCACTTTAAATCTAAATTTGACCGTTGGTTTAAACAAGCACCATAATATCCTAGGTGGCTAGCGTAGTCGGTGTAGTTCATTGCCCATGTCGAGGTCAGGGGTTCAAGCTTGAAGAAGTCGCAACCAAATTTTTGGCCTAGCCAACATTGGAAAAATCTGGGGTGCCATGTGGCACCCTCTAATTGGGCCACATGTCACCCAGTGATTGGCCCGTATGGTACAATTAGCACACAATCAGCAACCCATTTAACATGCATGATCAACTACCATGTCACTATCATACAACCATGTGTCATGTCATGTCAGCGTCTGTACTGCCCAGTCAATTGTCACGTCAACATTCGTACTACCCAGTCACCCTGCCACATCAACATCTGTACATCGCAGTCACCTTGACACGTCAACATCTGTATAGCCACCTGTCGTCCATAATACCACATGTCAGCCTATCATTTGGCCACACCACGTACAGAATGCCACATGTCATGTCTGTACAGTGACACATGTCATTTCCGTACTAGTCCAACTCAGCCTGAAAATGCCAAAACTAAGTGATACATGTCACCTCCTCATGCTGCCACATGTCCCTATTGATATCATCATGACGTCATGCTAATGTCACATGTCTTACTATTGACGTCAACAATACGACCTATTGACTTTGACTAGATTGACTTTTTTCCTATTTGGGAAATCGACCAGAACACGATAACTTTCGCATACAATGTCCATTTGCAGAAAAAATTATATGGTCGGAATCGACGTGACGAGCCAAACACAATGGCGATGGTTTCATATAATTCTAAGAAATTTGATTTTTAGGCCTTCCTACATCCATTTTGGATCATGCCTCCCCACTAAGACCTTTTGGTCCTCCAAAAGGGTATTAACTAGTCATCAAGTGCAGGATAGGCCACCTCACTTGTCCTTTGTCTTTAAACTTTGTACTGTGCACCTATATTATCATAATCAATTTCAAAACAACCATGACAATTGATAGCATATTGTTAGCCATTTGTACTCTTTCACATCTTACTGAAGCCACTACCATCCATGTTGAAAACATTAGCAGCGATAACATCAGAAACATTACTGCAAATGAGCTAATATGTTTGATGTGCTTGCTAGACATTAGCATATATTGAAGCAAAGTATTATTGAACTTCCATTCTACAACCATCTCATGTTCATTGTTAAGATCAATTTCTTTATTTGGCACAATTATAGGTGTATTTCTTGCATAAGTTGCCTTCCTTAATTGTTCCATTGTTTGAAGAGATTTATTTTCTTTTATGTGATGAGCATGTACAACATATTAATTTCCTTCTTGAGTTAAGTGATATTGATTATGTTCCCTGTAGAATATTTATTTGTGATCATACAAATAAGGGTTTCCTAATACCATTCCACATTCATTGAGTGGCACCACATCACACGTTACCTCATGCACAAACTTTGATGAAATTGCAAACTTTAAAGTGCATTCCTTTGTTATGTGCAATTTATGATTGTTGCTTATCCATTCAAGTGAGTAAGGTTTATGAATTAGTTGTCAATCCCAATTTTTTAACCATTTCGGCTGAAATCAAGTTAGATTGAAATCCACTATCTATCAATGTATCAATCTTAATATGTTTCATTATCAACCTTATGTGAAACAATTTACTTATAGAATCATATCCATCACCAATTTTACCTGTCAAATCAACTATTGTGATCTTAGTCTCATCACCTGAATCATATCCCAAGTCTGTTGGTCGTGTTGTTGTTGCAACTGTTTGCCTCCCTTTCCTTTCTTTAAACCACTTCGATCTCTTCTATAGGTGCAATTCCTAGCAATGGTCATCATCGTGACCTTCTTTCTTGCAATGCTTGCAAGAGAAATTCTCTTCCTTTCTTTTCGTTGAATCTTATTTATTTACATTCCCCTTTATTTTGTCCTCTTTCCCCTGATACACCAACTCCTATTTTCCATGCTTCAATGTATGTTTCTTGAAAAAAAACCTCATCAATATTAGTAGGTCCAAACATAAATACAATGTTACGAATATATGCAAGTAAACCTCCTATATACTTCATAAGAGTTCCTTGGGTATGCAATGGAATATTTAACATTAATGTCATACTCCAAAATTCATTTGTGGATTCTTGCACCGTTTATCCCTTTCTTAGTTTAAAACTTTGCAATTCAATTAAATCATTCTCTTTATAACCCACAGGATAAAATTGCTTTCTAAGTGCAAAAATAAATAAATTCCATGATGGAAATACATTACCAACTTGTTGTGTGCCATTTTTCAACTTACTCTACCACGAGATGAGTGTTGTGCCTGCAAGACGAAGCGATGTCATACTGATTTGGGTTGCCTCATCCTTGATTTTTTGCACACTGCAATTAAATTCCATCTGTATGACCCAGTTGTAAAGTCTCTCAGCATTGACTTCACCGTCATACATCAACAATTCAAATTTCACATCAAGCTTAAGTAAAGGCATATCATGTTTAAGTTTATGGGAATGTTTTCTTGCGACGGATTTTGAACTTGTACTTGAAGAAAAAGAAGATGATGGAGAAGAAGGAGGTGAAGGAGGAGGTTTAGGAGAATCGACCTCTCCTTCTTCACTTTTTTCTTGTTTTGACGATTCCCCTTGGAAAGGCCTCTTCTGTTCCAAATAATCCTCATATAATACCTTTACCATCTCAGACATGCTGAATAAAGTATTTTGCAATTCTATCTCATTTTGAGACATTCCTTCTTCCGATGCCATATCCTCACTTTGAGAATTCCTCTTTCTTGATCCAATCTCAGGATCCCCTTCTACAAGCTCTCCTTCACCATGAGTAATCTTTTCCCTGGTAATCATGCAAATTCAAAAACCAACCATCAAATTTATTTGATACCACTTGATTCGTAATTTATCTTTAAAGACTTGGTTAAGTTTTAAGCATGTACTCAATTAACGATTAGGAATTAAGGAAAGAAGAAGAACTTAATGAGATATTATAGAAACCATCATAAGGAAATGAAAATCATAATATAAGCACAAAGAACAACAAACCATAACAACAAAGTTGTTAACGGAGTCCAGCAAGATTGCCTACGTCTCTGGGCCTTTGTCTCAGTGGGTGAGGCTTTCTTATTTCTCTTCAATGCTTCAAAAGTACATCAGAAAAATATCAAAAGGATTACAAACTAGTCTGGATATGTTCTTCTTGACCTCAAGAATCCAACACAACTAACGACATTGAAAAAGGTTAAGCATAGCTCCCAGAATTGGCCTCCAAAGTTCACTTATTCAATGGCTTCCCAGCATAAAAATGGCTTCAAGCTTCATAAACTCATCATCATTTGGCCAATATGAATCTCCCGGTATATCAAAAACCTCTAATATATATATATATATTGAGTTGGTATCCTCCTCCCAAGATCTAGCCTCAAATTAGGCTCCTGATCCCCCCAAAATGGACAAAATCCTCCAAAATCAGGCTGAAAAATCATTAAAATCATATTACAAAGTTTAAAACCCAAAATTGAAACAAATGTGGGTGAATCCCCTTTCTCCAGGCCCCTGGTCATCTCGGCGTTGTCATATGGCCTTGGGTTGGGCGCGCCTTGGTCTTTATCCCTTGGTCTTCAGATAAACCCTAAATGTGTTGGTCATATGGGCCATGTGTCTTGGCCTAAGCCCTCGTGCACCCTCGAAATAGTTGTAGCTCCTAGTTATTTTCCCTCAATCATGTGGGGTGCCAAGTGGCCCTACTCTGGCCCCCTTCGACCGGGGCTTAGCCCAAAAAACCCGCCACATAGCACTTTAAATCTAAATTAGGTCATTGGTTTGAATAAGAACCATAATAGCCTAGGTGGCTGGTGCATTCGGTGTAGTCCATTTCCCATGCCGAGGTCAGGGGTTCAAGCCCGATGAAGCCACAACCAAATTTTTGGCCTAGCGAACATTGGAAAAATATGGGGTGCCACGTGGAATCTTTTGATTGCGCCACATTTCACCCTATGATTGGCCTGTATGGTACAGTCAACATACAATCAGTAACCTAGCCATCATGCATGGTTAGATTCCACATCACCTGCCATGTCACTATAATACAACCACGTGTCGTGCCACATCAACATCCATACTGCCAAGTCACCTGACCAGTCAACTACCACGTCAGTATCCATATTTCCCAGTCACCCTTCCACATCAACATCTGTATAGCCCAGACACCCTGCTGCTTCAACATCCGTACAACCACCTGTCATCCCTACTTCCATGTTTCAGCCTGTAATTGGGCCACATCACATACGGACTTCCATGTGTCACATCCGTACAGTGCCACATGTCATTTCCATACTGGTCCTACTCAGCCAGAAAATTCCAAAACTGAGTGACATGTGTCACCTCCTCATGCTTCCACATGTCCCTGCTGACATCACCTTCCGCACTGTTGAAGTCAGCAGTATGGCCTATTGAATTTGACCAGTTTGACTTTTTGTCTGTTCGGGAAATCAATCAAAATGCGATAACTTTCACATACGTTGTCCATTTGCAGAAAAAAATTATATGGTCAAAATCAACGCGGCGAGCCAGACACAATGGCATTGGTTTCATATGATTCTGAGAAATTTTATTTTTAGGCCTTCTTGAATCCATTTTGGATCAATCTATGCCATGGATGTTGAAGAATCCTTCCAGAATACCTAAGGTTCATCATGCCCATTCACCATCATCATGGTATGCCTATGCATTTACTTCCTCTTATATTAATAATGAAAGCATGTTGAAGTTGATAGAATCTCATTTTCTTACGTGGTTATCTTTGAAATCCAATAAATTTTACCAGAATATCATTCATATTGCCACTACAATCAAAACTTTATCCCCCACCACTCCATCACTTCCATGCCTTTCTTCTTAACCATCCCTAACCCATGCAATAAAGTGACTTAGCTTGCTTACAATGTTGAGTTACCCTGTCATCCTTTTTCTTCCCTTCACAAAATTGATGGTGAAAACCTGTCTCATGTACCATCAGACCATGGAATGTTTGAAAACCAACTTGTTGATAAGCATCCCTCGGGAATAATAATTTTTTGACAGTGAAAACCCTCTGGGCGTAGTTAGATAGATCTTGTTTGAAAACCAGCTTGTAGGTGGGCAAGGTTTTCAAATAAAGTAAGAAATAACTCCATCAAAGTTTCTCTCTGAATAAAGGATTGCAGATTGTTCTTTGAATAAAATTTCTGATATTCTTTGTTGCATCAAAGATCAATCTCATGTCTCCTCATGCTACAAGTTCTAACCTCCACACTACTCTTCTTGAAAATTTCTTATATCATTGTGGACCATATCAGATCTTTTACTTCTCAGAACACTACTGCAACTATTACAAACTTCATAGGTAGGTGCATGTATGCTTGTTTCACTTTTATTTAATTGTGATTCATTGAATGCTATAGATGTGTATTTGAAAAATTACATATGCCTACTCTATTATTTTCCTCTACCACACTTTATTATCATTTTCAAAATATTTCATTTTGCCGGGGAGGGGCATTGTCCATTGCTTTACCTTTCATCACTATGGCATCACCACCCATGTTCCATGTGACTCATGGCATCGCCCTACTCATGGCCTCATTGCCCACAACCTTGTTGAAGAGAATGTTGCTACACACACCCGATTGTTTCTACACAATAAATAACAATAGGAAGTCTTTCTACTGTCACACAAGAACCAACAATAAGAAGAAAGAAAAGGCATTGTTGTTGCTCCACAAGAACCAACAACAACTCAAGAATCAACTAATACACATGCACAGGCCAAGAGACTGCACATTCAACACTCCTACTCTGACTCATAAATTGATTGCATGAGGACATGATAAGGTGCGGGTGTGGGGGAGATATGTTGACGGCCAAAAACAAGAATCTTTTGGTAATTTAATGATTTTATTCATTCACATTTGTTTTTAAAAGTGCAGAAATTAAAATGACCATGTCTCATAAAAGGTACATTTTTTTGCCATGAAATTTGGACCATAGAATAAATTAAATGAGAGGAACAAGAACAAAACATTTCAAGTAATTTTAGTGCATGTTTTTCGAGAAATTAAACACTGTCACCTACAACCAATTTGTTTGTTTTCTTGAAATCCGTGATGTGGGTATTGCTGATTTTTGGTATGGAGAAGAAATTAAATGGTAAAACTCTTCTCACTAAATTTCAGAAAAAACCCATTCCGTATTTTGGTAGAAAATGGTTTATTAAGTTTGGTGTTACTCCTACAATAGTTTGTTGTTACTCCTATAACATCCTATTTTCTTATATCTTGGGTTTCGTGAACTGACTTGGTGCAATTTTTGGAAAATAGAGGCATTAAAAGGTTATAAACACAGTCACCAAAGATCTCCTCCATTTAGATTTTCATTTGCATGAAATTTCAATTTCTTTTAATCTTCTACAACTCCATTGGAATTTATAGGAATCACTTGAAGGATGATTTTGAGGAATGCACACATACGATAGCATAAGCAACAAATTTCCAACATAATATAAGAATTGTCACACAAGAACTAGCATTGGAAATTGAAGGGAATGACATCAACACTATTACACAAGAACCCGTGTTGGCTCTCAAAAGAAGAAACTTCACGTTCTTACATAAGAACCAATAGTGAATTTAAAAGTTGTCCGATGTGAGGAAAATGATCAAGCACAAAAGGTGGATTTCATTAGCATTCTTCTTGTGTAATTATTTTTGGCATCTTGTAATAAAGTTCATGACAGTGGGAAAATAGCAAGCAAGTCTTTCAAGTTAAATGACAATATGCATTGAAAACTGAAAGTCCTTATAGCTTGGTTATGGGTTGGATGAGGGCATGCAACATGTTCAGTGTGGGGGAGATGTTGGGCCTTGGAATTGACATCATTTTATATCTTATTTCGCCTACTTTTTATCCCTTATTGCTCACTCATAATCCGTGTTAATGCTTATTAATCCAGTTTCATACTTATATGCGGGATTTATATCCAAGGTATTTTCCATTTTCATTTCTTGAGTATTTGACATACATTTTATGGTTAAACATTAGAGAAATATCATAGTTGCATTTATCTTAGAGTTAATTTGCAAAGATGATGTGTTAGACAAGTTGTTGTGCAATATGTGTTATCGAAGTATTTTGGTTCCCTCTGTTGTAAATCAATTGCTACAGTTTTGACACTATTACTGCAACTCCCATGTAGTTATTACAACTCCTTTTAGTAGTTCCTGCAACCCCAATAATTATTGATGCAACTTCAAGTACTCTTGTTGCAACTCTGAATAGTGCTACAACTCTCATGATGCAACTCTAAACAGTGCCGCAACTCTTGTGCTACAACTCTAGAACATTACTGCAACTCTGAATATTGTTGTTGCAATTCTGAGCATTGTTGCTGCAACTCTGAATAGTTTCACAACTCCGAGCATTGTTGTTTCAACTCTGAACAATGTCGCAACTCATGTGTTGCAACTCTGAATAGTGCCACAACTCCCTTGCTGCAACTCCTATTTGTTGTTACTCCAATTTGTTGCTACTCCTACGTCATCATTGTTGTTACTCCTATAAATAAATATCTATGAAGTGGGTACTTGATATTTTTCATATGAGACATTATTAAGTCAATATAAGTATAACTTCAAAATATCTCAAAAACCCAAATCATACTTTTTGAGAAACCATCATTTTACTATTTGCCACTACTCATCGCTACTCGTTGCTACTCCACGAGACAATTTCGGAAATCCACAAAAATATATCTTCAACCATTGAATTCTACCATGGATTTGTGTCAACAACAACCATCTTAAGATGAGGAGAGAATCTTGGAACCATTAATGAGATTGGATGGAATATTTTTGGATTATTACAAAGATCTTGTAATCATTTATAAGTTCATTTTCAGTTTTTATTTATTAGAAAATTGTTGTAACCACAAGATAAAATTGTGGATCTACATTTATTTTTTGTTATTTTAATTTTACACAAGCTCATGTATAAAAGAGAGTGTCTCATTCATTTTGGGAGAGGAATCTTAGAGCATTGTCCAAATGATGATGGAGTAATTCATTATTAATTTCTTTCTTCTCATTTTATAATTTCTGTAGCATGTAATTTAGTTAGTTTTGATTTATTCCTTTTGCAATTTATTCTTCTTTCTTTCACATTGTTATTATGGTTGATTTTATTCATGTTGTTAATCAGTTTATTTAATTTATTGTCATGTGTGAGTGTGGATTTATTTTAATGCTATATTTTATTTAATTAGATATAACTACTGAGAGTGTTGTGTAGCGTAGGTAGTTCTATTATTTTTTATAGTGTGTTTAATTACCACATTTCAATTAATTCATTTATGGTGTATATTAGTTGCAACACTTTATATTATGACCGCATGGTGATCGAGGAGTAAATATTTTAGTTTGATTTATTTATGCAAGTGTGTGAATCTTTCCTTTTCAACAATTTAACTTCTGACAAGTAGATTAAATTTACTTTATGTCAATTAGATTAGATTTTAATTCCGCAAGGGTGATGTAGAATTATATCTCCTTGTGTGTTGTGTGCTTCTGTCTATCCCTGTAGGTGGTGAAGCAGTGGACTGACGTGATCCACCATACCAATCCCCAAAGGTGGTTGAAAGCAGAGAATTGAGTATCCCACCACTTCTCGAGTGAATTACTTTCCTGTCAACGTGCTTTCCATTTTAGCAAGTGTGGTTTACTTCATTTTTGCAAGCGTGTTTTTCATTTTAGCAAGTGTGGTTTATTTCATTTCTGCAAGCGTGTTTTTCATTTCAATAAGTGTGGTTTATTTC
This sequence comes from Picea engelmannii, assembly GCA_009831015.1. Classification (NCBI taxonomy): domain Eukaryota; kingdom Viridiplantae; phylum Streptophyta; class Pinopsida; order Pinales; family Pinaceae; genus Picea; species Picea engelmannii. The sequence goes on from ML783803.1 coordinate 228,093, forward strand.
GTTTATGCAAGCATTCTTTTCATTTCAACAAGTGTGGTTTATTTCATTTATGTAAGAGTGGTGTGCTTTCTTTCTTGCAGGTTAAGATTTATCTTTTTTTTTTTCAATTTAGATGGATATACTTTCCTGAAATTCCATGGGGTGTAAGATAGAGTAGATTGTTTCACTGATCAACAGTTGTTGTGAGGTATGATTTACTTTTCCAAAGATTGTTATTATTTTCTGCCTACTGTATGAATTTATTTTCATGTTTGTAAGAGTGGTTGATTTAAATCACTGCAACACATGTTAGATGAACAATGTTAGAATGGAAATTGTAGCCTTCATATACTTTGCATCGTAAATTTGAAATAAACAATCATGCCTTGGATTGATAATTAATGGATTGGAATTTGATTGTTTTCATAAGAAATTAATTTTCCCAACACAACCCTTTGTGATCCAGGTGGATATTGGTGGCCACCCAACTATTCCACTTGGACCCCCACCATTGATTCTTTCAGTTTTTCAGTTTCCGCACAGTTTACTATTTTTAGCAGTTTTTTGAGTCCTGAACTTCCGGAGCTGTTTTGAGGCATTAAACGACATTTTTTGGGAAAACGGGAGCAACATGGATTTTATATAAATGTTTCTCAGCCAAAATTTGTAGTCCTCAGATAGATCTTTCTAACGAGGTATGGAATGCATCAAACAGAGATCGTATGCCAAAGTTACGTCCCCGGGAAGTTGATGTACCAACTTACCCAAACGGGGCCCATAGTCTTGGTGTTTCATCTCCTAGGGTTAGGTCTTTGGATGTTTAGGGTTTTCCATTGTTTCTCAATAATAATAGGCCTTCGAGCCTCATTGTAACACATTTTAGAGGCCAATAGCCACCACATCTCTTCTCAGAGATAAGCTACCAACGCCCTAGCTAGTTTATTGCCATTCTGTCTGTAAGAATATTTCAGTCATTTGTTATTAATGAAATGAAGTCTTATTTCCGCTGCATCTCTGTGTTGATGTGTATTTTTGTATTTCATTGTGTTCCTACATAAATTCAGATCAGTGGTATCAGAGCAGTCTGCTCATTCTCGATCCTTCTTTGCATGTCCCCAACGAGGTCGGGGTATAAGGAGTTGGGGCTCGATCTGGTTGAACCTTTGCAAGATCAGCCTCACAAACCCCGATAACCACCCATGGGGGAAGAAAAGAAAGATGAGGGAGCAGGAGATCCTATCAAAATGTTGCTCGAGGAGGCCCTCGACAAACAAAGAAATTTGATGATGGACAACTTTTCCCAGATTCTTCAATGGATTCCCACTGGCGGCGCATCAACATCCAACAACCACTCTAGAGGCACCACTCCTTTTAAGGTACAAGTAAAATTTGACATTCCCATATTTGAGGGCCAAATAGATGCAGATGTCGTAGATAGATGGTTGAATCTGTTAGAAGGATATTTCTCGGTTCATGACTTTTCTGACCAAGAAAAGATTATTTTCGCCCTCCTCAAAGCCGCCCCCCATGTCAAGGACTGGTGGGAAAGCTATTCAGAGTAAGAGGGAGAGGGAGAACCCTCTCTATTCTTGGTTGCACCCACTTGGAATTCTTTCTGACACGCCATCAAGGAACAATATCAGGGATGATTTTAAGGATGGAAATTTATTTTTAAATGTGGAAACCTTGGTGAATCTTACTTATCCTTCATATGCCAACTATAAATGTTTGGCGATATTTTTGTAAAAATATTCAAATTTCTAAGGATTTTATGTAGTTTTTATAAAACTTTGGCGATTTTTAAGGTAAAATAATTTTATCCTATAGAATTTGGGCGAATCATTTTTAAAATAGAGAATCTTGTTTTTGGAAAAACCATGGAAAATTAGTCCATGAGAGAAATTTAGCCCCTAAAATCATCCATGAACAATATTATCCCGTGGGGAGCTATGAGGACAAATACATACAATGGACTACTCTGCAGCAGCAAAGGGACCAATATGTGCATGAGATGATGATTTTTTTTCATACCCTATGCACAAAGTTGGGTATCAAAGATTCAGAGAAATATTTGGTGTTAAAGTACCGCAGTTGTCTGCACAGATGCATTTAGGAGGAAATGGAGTTCCTCGGCATCTCCTCGCTTGGTGTGGCATACCGATATGCTGCCAAGATTGAGCAGAAGTTCAAACAGAAGAAGTGAGACTTTGGGTCTACAAATCAAAAGCAAGAGAAAGGTACCCCCAAACCACAAAACAAAGGACCAAGCCAAGGCAAGACAGCCCAGGACAACCCGCCAAAGCCACAAGCAAAGAACAACACCATGAAGCCAAAAAATGACATAGGGAAGTGGTGTGAGTTCCATAAGAGCTCCACTCACAACACAAGTGAGTGTCAGGCCAAGCAATCACTGGTAGCCGAGTTGAAGGCTTATGAATCAGATGCATGCCCCAACTCTGAATCAGAACCTGATAAGGGGAATGACAAGGGGAAGCATATTATCGATGCAGAGCCCAATGCCACTGTTACCACCACGAAGATCCAGAAGGAGGAACCAGAAGATCCAGAGGAGGCAGAGTGACTCTTTCATTCCAAGATGTGGGTAAAGGGTTCCTCGTTGCAGTTCATTGTCGACAACGGGAGCCAGAAGAACGTCATCTTGGTAGAGGTCGTGAAGCAGTTGGGCTTGCCAACCACAACACACCCACAACCATACACCATCGGGTGGTTGCACCAAGGAAGGGACCTCCACGTCAGTCAAAAATATCGCCTTCCCTACAGCATCAAGCCCTTCACAGATGAGGTATTATGTGACATTGCTCCTCTTGATGTTTCTGATGTATTATTAGGCCAACCATACTTATGGAAGCGACATGTTGTGTATGAGTCCAGGCCTTCTGCTATTATTATCACTTTGGGCAATAATTTGTACAGGATACCAGAGATAGCACCGCCTACCACCATCTCTTTGGTTACTGTAAAACAATGCAGTAAGTTCATTTCCAAAACCAGGAAATTTGTTTTCCTGATGATCCTCCCTCAGGGAAAGAGGAAGACTGTGGCCATGACCTCCAAACAGGGCCCCGCTACATGAAAACAAAATATGGATAAGGTCATGGAGGAGTACGAGGACATCTTCACCTCCCCCGCAGGGGTGCCTCTACACTGCCAGGTCAAGCACACCATTGATCTGACCCCAAGTGCGTCGTTGCGCAATGGACCCATCTACCGACACTATATCATGGAGAATGATGAAATCAAGAGGCAGATTCAGGAGTTGTTGCAGAAAGGTCACATCTGGCCAAGTTCATCACCCTGTGGAAGCCCGATCGTGTTGGTGCAGAAGAAGGATGGGACTTGGAGAATCTGCATTGACTATCGGGCACTGAAAAAGATCATTGTTCGGAATAGGTACCTGATCCCACGAATTGATGACCTTCTGGACCAACTCAAGGGGGAGAAATATTTCAGCAAGATTGACTTGAAGTCTGGGTATCACCAGGTACCAATCGAACCCTATGATGTGTGGAAGACTGCATTCAAATCCAAGGAGGGCCTTTTTGAATGGTTGGCCATGCCTTTCGGGTTGACGAATGCTCCTGCAACCTTCATGAGGCTAATGGACGACATCCTATGGCCATTCACCAACTCATTTGTAGTGGTGTACTTGGATGACATTCTGATCTTCAACCAGACTTGGGAAGAGCACCTCCACCACATCCGACAGGTCCTCCAAACACTGCGGCAACACAAGTTGTGTGCCAATTTGGAGAAATTCACTTTTGGCATAACCCAGGTTTAGTATCTAGGATACATTATTGATGAGTGGGGGGTGCATGTTGATCCAGGAAAGATCCAAGTCATTCGGGATTGGCCATCCCCAACCACCCTAATAGATCTCCACATCTTTTTAGGTCTTGCCAATTTCTACCGCAGGTTTGTGTTGGGATTCTCTCATATCACTTGGCCCTTGAGTCAAGTCACCAAGGGAGGAGATAAAGAAAAATTCTTTTGGTCTGAATCTCAACGGAAGGTGTTCGGGGAGTTGAAGCATCACCTCTGCTCTGCACCAATTCTCACATTACCAGACTTGCAACAACCATTTGAGATCGAGATAGATGCCTCTGACTATGCTATTGGGGCAGTCCTTACTCAACATGGGCATCCAATGGCATATCACAGTGAGACACTTTTCGATACAGTCTGGAAGTATCCCACTTATGACAAAGAAATGTATTCCATTGTGCAAGCTTGTCGGCAATGGAAGCATTACATTTTGGGAAAGGAAACGGTCATCCACACAGAACACCAACCCCTGCAGTTCATACAGACACAAGGGAAGTTGCAGAACGATCACCATCAGAAGTGGTCCACATACCTGCAACAGTTTCATTTGAACATTAAGTACAAAAAGGGAAGCACTAATAATGTTGCAGACTACAACAGTCGACCACCCATCGTGGCACTAGCCACTGTGCTCAACTCTTGTGGGCACAAGACTTCTGATTGGTTGCTTCTCTACACAAGTGACCCAGAATTCGGCCACACATACAATACACTCTTGGAGGGTAAGAAAGTTCCCAATTTTCACCTCAAGGATGTCCTGATTTGTCACCTGGGACACCTTTGTGTTCCTTCAAGTGAGCGTGCCAAGATGATTTGGGAGGTGCACTATAGTCGGGTTGTTGGGCATTTCGGGGTCGAGAAAACTGTGGCATTACTGCAAAAGTATTTCTATTGGCCAAACCTTCGAGAAGATGTCGGGAAGTACATCAAGTCCTGCACTTCTTGCGCCATTTCCAAACCTACCATCAAGAAGAAAGGCCTCTATACTCCGCCTCCTACCCCCAGTCGACCTTGGGAATCCATCTCTATGGATTACATGTCTGGCCTTCTTTCTACTAAGCATGGCAATGAATGTGTTTTTGTTGTCGTCGATCGATTGTTGAAGATGTCCATTATGATGGCCTGCAAGAAGAATATCACAGTAGAAGCCACTTGCTAAACTCTTCTTTGAACGAGTGTGGGTACACTTTGGGATCCCACAGTTTATCATCTCAGATCGAGATAGTAGGTTCCTCAGTACATTTTGGTCCAGCCTCTGGTTGATGCTGGACACCAAGCTCACCAAGTACACAGCTTTCCATCCGCAAACTGATGGCCAGACAGAGGTCGTCAACCGGATGATCATACACATTTTGTGCATGTACAATTCAAAGAATCCACGCACATGGGATGAGAGCCTCCCCTATGTACAACACAGCTACAATTGGGCTCTCCATAGCTCAACCAGCCACAACCCCTTTCAAGTGGGATTTCGATTCCAACCACTATGTCCCATTGACATAGCCATGCCATTTGTGGCTACTCAGGAAGATTCAGCTCATGTCCAGTCTGAGGCTGATAAGGTAAACAGCTTCATTGAGCACATTCAACATATCTGCCAATAGGTTCATGACATCTTGGATAGAGCCAATGCTAAGTACAAGTAGCGACATGATCAACATCGGGTGCCACGCAACTTCCAGGTGGGTGACAAAGTGTGGCTGCATTTGCAAAAGGAGTGCATCGTTGAACCCCACCGCAAGCTTCGTCCACTCCGATATGGGTTGTACACCCTCACCAAGGCTGTAGGGGAAAATTCCTTTGAGCTCAGCATTCCACCATTCCTTGGTCTGCACCCAGTGTTCAATGTGGACCGCCTTCGGCCCTACTTTCCACCTCTACTAGACACATCCGAAATGGCAGAACAACTCACACCAACAGATTTAAATAGAAACTGCATGGAACAAGTCAAAACTGATAAGATCATGGATACACAGATCAAGCACACCCAACTCCTTCACCAAGGCAAATGGCTCACCAGGGACCAAGTTCAACAGAAGTTTCCTCATGTCATGGAGGAACTCAACACAATGGGGACCATTTCTTCCTAAGGGGGGAGGAATGATCCAGGTGGATATTGGTGGCCACCCAACTATTCCACTTGGACCCCCACCATTTCTTCTTTCAGTTTTTCAGTTTCCACACAGTTTACTATTTTTAGCAGTTTTTCGGGTCCTGATCTTTCGGAGTCGTTTTGAGGCCTTAAACGATGTTTTTTTTGGGAAAATAGGGAGAAATATGGATCATAGATCATTTTTCTCACCCAAAAGTTGTAGTCCTCGGATATATCTTTCTAACGAGGTATGGAACGTGTCAAACGGAGATCGTATGCCAAAGTTACGTCCCCGGGAAGTTGATGTACCAACTTACCCAAACAGGGCCCATAGTCTTGGCGTTTCATCTCCTAGGGTTAGATCTTTGGATGTTTAGGGTTTTACATTATTTATCAATAATAATAGGCCTTCGAGCCTCATTGTAACACAATTCAGAGGCCAGTAGACACCACATCTCTTCTCAGAGATAAGCTACCAACGCCCTAGCTAGTTTATTGCCATTCTGTCTGTAAGCATATTTCAGTCATTTGTTATTAATGAAATGAAGTCTTATTTCTACTGCATATCTATGTTTATGTGTATTTCTGTATTTCATTGTGTTACTACACAAATCCGGATCACTTTGACAAACATCACAATTCTGATAGTACTCCTTGGAATCCTTGTGAACTATTTTCCACCATAATCCTACACGCAATACCTTTTGCGCAATAGCTTTCCCAGTGCAATGTCCTCCATCTATGACTTCACGTGATTCTTTCAAAATGACAGGAATTTCATGTTCCATAACACATCTCCTCAAAATGTTGTCTACTCCAAGATTGTATAAATGACCCGCAATCAATTGATAATCCAAATCTCTTACTCTTCTGCGCAATATTAAATTATTTTGGTGCAAATTATATACTCAAAAACTCAATAATGTCAGAAAAATACTCATCGTCTATCTGTACTGAAAAAATTGTGCATCTTGGAAATTATCCTCCAAACTACTTGGTTCCTCTCCATTGGTTATTCTTGACAGATGATCTGGCCTTGCACTCAATCTTTTGGGCTTCACCACAAATTCAAAGTCAAACTCCTGGAACAAAAGTAGCCATTTTCGTATTCTTCTCCCCAAAACTGGCTTATTGACTAAATATCTAAGAGAATAATGATCTGTAAACATCTTGAAATGTTGTCCTAACAAATAATGTATGAATTTATGAAAATCATATACCATGGCTAATCCTCCTCTTTCTGTAGTATTGTAGATATGTTTTGAGTCTGATGGATTCCTACTTGCAAATGATATAGAATGATCTATATCACCTTCTACTGGTTGTGTTAGTACTGCTCCTATCACTATTGTAGGTGCATCCACATGCACATGAAATTCTTTTGACCAATATGGAATACTAAAATTGGTGGAGTTACCATATTTTTCTTTAGAATATCCAAACTATATTGACACTCATCATTCCACTAATACTTAATGTCCTTCTTCAACAATATCTCCATTGGCAGAATAATATGTGCATATCCTCTTATGAATTTATTGTAATACTCTGTATGTCCAAGTGTACTCTTCAATTGGTGCACTGACTTCGGTGGTGGTAAGTTAACTATGACAACTATTTTGGAAGGATCAACCAGTAGACCATGTTTACACACCACATGCCCTAACAAAATACCAAAAGGTGCACTAAAAATGAATTTATTAATATTCAATGAAATATGATACTGACTACATCTATCTAACATCAGTATTAACACTTCAACATGATCCTTCAATAAAATAAACATTGTCCAATCATCCAAGTAAACTTTTGAAAACTTATGTATGAAATACTTAAAAGCTGCTACTACTACCCTTGAAAAAATTGCAGGTGCATTATTCAATCCAAATGGCATTACTGTATACTAAAAGGATCCCCATTCTATAGAAAATAATGTCTTATGTCTATCTTCTGGTGCTATCGTGATTTGATTATATCTTGAAAACCCATCTGTAAATGAATAGGATTCTTTGCCTCCTACATTCTCCAATACTTCATCTATAAACGGGGTAGGGAAAGGATCATGCAAACAAGCATCGTTCAATTTTATTAGATCTACATAGATCCTGATTACCCCTTGCTTATTTTCCTACACCACCATAGGATTGATCCATTTTGATTCATCCATAGGTTCTATGACACTAGCCTCTAACATATTGTCCATTTATGCCTCCACTTTCTTCTTATACACTCGAATTAACCTGTAAGGTCTCTATCTTATAGGTATCGTATCTCGTTTCAAAGGTATATTCATCCCTCCAAGTTCTCCTGCTAATCTCGTCATCTATGAGAATGTCGCTGGAAAAAAATCACTATAATCACGCAGTAACTATGTGATTCTTTCTACGGTCTCATTATCCCAATAATATCCAATGCTTGCGATCTTTGGGTTTTATACAGTTCTAATATTTACCTTCTTGATATTCAATGGTGTAGCATAATATTTTGAATCTAGCTTCGGACCTTCTGCTTCCCTCTCACCTTCAACTTCTGGGATCTAGATATTGCACGAGTTTTCTTCTACTAGGTCTTCTTCTTCTGCGACATGATAACAATGTAGAAACTATATGCATGTTTGTTTCTTCTGATATGTTGTCACAATGTCCACTTCAGGTTCTTCAAAAATCATGTCCCTTACCACCTTGATTGTTGTATATATGTTTAGGCTTCCATATTCAAAGGAAAATGTAACCATAAAATTATGTTGCATTTCTTCCCAATTTGTGGTTTCCCTGCGTTGTTCTTGTTCTATGTACCGGTTCTTTGGAATTTATTCTAATGTGTGGACGAAATGGTGTGGCCATTCTTTTGGTGGTACTAATATCCATTGAACCATGCACCTATCTACATGTTCTATGGATTTTATAAATACGTCATATTTCTCCAGATATTTGTTCTCGTGCTCTGTGCCAAATCTAATGCGTAATAACCTTTTGCACATAAACCAATTATTAATATTCTCCTTATATGCTCCTCACAAATGGGAAGGTGTATCTTTCAAAGCAATATCTAATAGAGGAAATATTTGATTTTCTACTACTTCTAATTCAAACTTCATTAGAAATTCTTCAAAGTCATTCAGACCATAATAGGTAGGAGGTTCCCTTACCTCTGTACCAACCCATCTTAATGTGCACGCGATTTTGGCACAACTTCAAGTAGATAATTCATGTAATCGTTGTTTTCAGTTCTCTAGCCTCGTGTCAAATCTTGAAGCAAAAGAACTAATACTCCTATAACTCAACATTCCATCTGCATTTGGGTTGATGTAATCATCTTCCTGCATGGTAGTTTTGTACAACTGATTTATATATTTTGTAATAAAAAAAATTGTCGCAAGTTCCACATACCTTCCTCCTTCTAAAGGATACAATGGTGCAATAAATCCGTACTCCCCTGATTCAAAGATCATCTTCCTAGTCTTCAAGTTAATAATAGCCTATTTATCAAAATCCCAATCCAGACCCAACAATGCTAGATATGGTGAAGTATTATCTACTATGTCAATGAATTCAAAGTCTCTCATGGTACGCACAACATCTAAATCTATTGGTATCCCTTTCAATATTCTAATTGGCACCACTATATGTTTATTCACTAGCTTCAACTGAATAGGTGAATACCCCAATGTAGGTTTCCCATATCTTCCCATGTCATTTTTGGCAGAACATTGACTTCAAACCCTAGGTCTAATATAATATCCCCCATATTGAAATCTCCAATGTTTTCATTCAATATGAATTCCCTACTTTTTCTCCTCTTCTTCCGGACCTGATTGACTTTCTTTACACCTCATTCCCAAGAATTGTAGTTTTCTAACATATTTTGTAATATTTACAAAGATGACTTATCATTCAATAACTTTACACAAGATACCAAAAAATTCTTAAATTACTCATCTTTTCTACAGGTTACTCTTTGCTAGTCTGATCAAATAAGGGAGGCATGCCATACACTGACACATCATCTATTGTCTTTGTTCCTAAAGTAGATGCAATATTCTCCTTCAAAATATCTTGTATAGCCTCTTTAAATGTCTCCTTCTCTTTGCGTGCATCAAGCTTCTATTTAGGAGTTGTATTCTTCCTGACCCACTAGTACTGATCCTTATCCTTCTTTGTTGCATATTCTGATGTCTTGACTCCACCTCTAGTAGATATGTTGATATGCTTCCCATCCTCTTCTTTGTTTTCTACAACAATACATTGGAAATTTTGATTATTTTGGTTTCTCTTTTCTTGTATCTTTGTTAATAGTGTCAGACAATATTTTGTCTCATAGTATGTTGCACAATGATACATACATGTCGCAGGTGGTTGTGGGCAATCTCTTGTGTAGTGTCCAGGTTTCTGACAGTTATGACACACTATTGGTCCTCTTCCCCCTCCAAAAACTCTTCCTCCATGGCCTCCTCCTTTCAATCCTCCTTTGTTTCCTTGATTATCTTCGTGTGGTGTATTATATTGAGGTTCATGGTTATACTGCAGCTATGCATTATTGTATTGTGGTGGTGTTGCGCACTATTGTGAATTGTTATATTGTGATGGTGCTCCAAACTCTTGCACGTTATTATAATCTGATTGTTCTTGAAACTGTTGCATGGTATTGTACTATGGTTGTTGCACAGGTTGTGTTATCATTAAGTCATCCTACACCCTATATGCAACTGATGTCCTCTCCTTCATTATCCTCAATGTTTTGCAGTCCTTGTCTTCGTGTCCAACTTACGTAAACATTACAAAATTTAGTCTTTGGTACTATCTGATACTTCTGCATCATGGGAAAATGATAGGGATCATGTCCATGTGTTTTTCATATCTCACACCATGGTCCTCCTAATGATAATGGATTTGGCATCCCTATTATTATATACTTACAAAATAATAGACACTCATTCTTATGATGACCTTTTGTTCTACATAATGTGCACCAAACATCTTCTCTTTTCTCCTTACCTTTATTTTGGTTTAACTAAAATGTTGAGTTCTTCAGATCTACTCTGAGCTCTTCTACAACTGGATTTTTTTTCTTAACTTTATTTTCCTCTAACTGCAAGGCTTCGTGCAAGGCATCGATATGAATTTGGAACTTTTGTTGCCTCAAAGGCTACTTTAAGTGTGGAAATAATGAATTGACAAACAAATGTCTATTTCGCATATAAGTAATAGGAAATTTTAACTTACCTTTTAGTATTTTGAACTTATGGTCCACCTCCCAGATTGATTCTCCTGGCTTCTGCTTAATCTCTATCATCTCATTCATGAAATGATCCTCTGAACTTGGTTTCTAAAATTCATTTATTAATTTCCTCTTCACCTTTGCAATGGTTGTAGGTTCTCTCGTTGGATTATTTACTGCGAGACCCATGTACCATTCTAGTGTGCGGTCTCTCAATGTGAATTCCAACTGTACAACCTTTGTATCTTCATTTATAATCTCCTTAGCTGCCCAAATCTTCTCACAAATGAACAAATGTTTTTATGGGTCCTTCGACCCTTCTCCTCAGAACTATGGTAACCTAATAGTTGGATCTTGTCCTTGCATTGTGAAATTTGTTTTACCAACACCTTTTCATGGTGTAGATGCTTGAATTATACTTGTTGAACTTATACTTCTACCTGAGTTTCCATTGGACCCACGTCCTATAAAAATTCTTCTACCACTAATCACTTGTTGGTTAATTGATTTTTCTTCTTCAAATGTCTTAGTTGCACATGGGGTTGTGGGTTGCACACTAACTCAGATATGGAATGGATAACCTTCTTCTGTGTCTGACCCGTGACCTTTGGTTTTCCTTTCATATGCAGTGTGCAATATATCTTGAATATGCCTCGTTCCACGAAGATCCTCTACCTATTCTTCATCACTGTCCAAGCCCTATCGCTTGGCTACTTCCATATTCTTATTATTGATCTTATATATACTGGTAGGGTCATCTGCTATGAGTCACTCTTTCTTTCCTTATTATTTCCTTGGTGTTACAAGAACAGGATCGCAGAGCAATAAAATAAAACAAATGCAGAGATAAAACATAGAATATGCACAATACAATAGAGACACAAATATATGTGGTTCACCCAGTGTGGGATACATCCATCAGATAAATTGCCAGGTCCTTCCTTTTTATTATCCATCAAAATGAATGGATACAACCTACAAAAAAACCATTGTAATTACCTTTTCTTTCTCTCACAGTATCCTCTCTCAGAATACAATATTCACGATAATGCACAACCACAATACAATTTACTTATAAGAAAGGATTTCCTTCTAGGGAAAAAAAAAACCCTAAAATAACTTCTATCATCTGATCTGTGAACTTATAATGAAAGATACAAATTGACTACAGCTGTGCGGGGCCAAGCCCCCCCACACCCCCCCGTTAGGGAATGAGGTCCAAGCACTGTTGAAACAAACCTATGAATCAAGAATATAATCAGGCTCCACAACCAACAATCTCCCAACAGGAGATTGATCACAACAACAACACTATTGTTGTACCTACTGGACTATACTCCATCTTGGAGCTAGAAAATTTCTCATCTTCACCTTCATGCTTGAAGGCTAACTGAAACTGAGCAACAACTCAGTTTATCCCTGGTTACTCCCTTTTTTAACATGTCTACAAGATTCTGGCTAGTATGCATCTTTTCCAAATTCAAATGTCCATTTTCCAAGACGGACCATATGAAATGGTACCTGAGTTGTATATGCTTAGTTTTTGAATGGAATTTTGAGTTCTTTGCAAGATGAATGGCACTCTCACTGTCACAGTACAACTTTTTATTCTCTTTCTTCTTTCCCAATTCCTCCATAAACCTTTGTAACCAAATAATTTCTTTACTAGCCTTTGTAGAAGAAACATACTCTGCTTTTGTTGTTGAAAGATCAAAATCCTTTTTTAGTTTCGAAATCCAAATTACTTGGGTTCCACCTACAGTAAAAACACACCCTGTGGCACTCCTCCTACTATCTTTATCACCTACCATATATGAATCAACATATCCCTGCATAACAATGTCTGAACCTCCAAAACATAATGCATGAGTAGCAGTACCTCTCAAATAACTGAGAATCCACTTTACTACCTCCCAATGTTCTTTACCTGGATTGTTCATATACCTTCTCACAACTCCCACTACATGTGCAATATCTGGTCTTTTGCATACCATTGCATACATCAAGCTTCCAACTGCTGATGAATAAGGGACTTTGAACATGTATTATATCTCCTCTTGTGTCTTGGGACACATTTCCTTAGTTAATTTGAAATATATGGCCAAAGGTTTACTAACTGGTTTTTCATTCTGCATTCTAAACCTCTCCAACACCTTTTCTATGTACTCACCCTGAGACAATTTAAATTTGCAATTTTTCCTCTCTCTTGTTATTCTCATACCAAGGATTTTCTTTGCAGCACCAAAATCCTTCATTGCAAACAAATTATCTAATTTCTTCTTGAGCACATTTATATCCTGCATATTAGACCCCGCAACAAGCATTTCATTTACATATAATAGAAATATAATATAGATTCCCTTTTCTAGCCTTTTAAAATAAATAAAGTGATCATAATGACATCTACTATAACCTTGTTCTATCATAAACCTGCCAAAATTCAAATACCACTTCCTTGGAGCTTGCTTTAGGACATACAAGTTCTTCTTCAACCTGCATACCAAATTTTCCTTCCCTTTGACCTCATACCCCTATGGTTGCTGCATATAAATCTCTTCATCCAAATCCCCATAAAGAAAAGTTGTTTTTACATCTAACTATTCAATATGAAAATCTTCTACTGCCACAAGACTTAAAATAGTCCTAATTGAAGTCATCTTAACAACAAGAGAAAATATTTCATCAAAATGTATACCTTTCTTTTGTGCAAACCCCTATACAATAAGTCTAGACTTGTACCATTTTTTTTCTCCATATTCTTCCTTCAACTTGTAAACCCATTTAACTGAACCAAGTCTCAAGTCTAGTTATTTACCAAGGAATCCATTTCCTCTTTCATGCCTTTCTCCCAGTTCTTTTTAGTGTCTACCTACATTGCCTCTTCATAACATTATGGTTCATCGGAATTAGTCAACAATAAATAATATGATGAAGGAGAGTATTGTTCACGGGGTCTACTTAACCTAGTATATCTTCTAACAACACTTGAAGGAGTTTGAGTTACCTGCTTCTCTTGTTGTTTTACATTTTGATTTTTTGGTACCTTCAGAATTTCCTTTTCAGTGATATCATCAAGCATTGTGTATTCTGGTTTTTATTTTTCCTTTTTATTTCCCTGCAAATGATCTTTTTACATGAGCTTCTCATTGAATATGGCCTCTCTACTCCTAAATCATTAATACCATATCCAATAAAGGTGCACTTCTTGGATTTTTCCTCAAGATTTGTTCTATTTTCTTTATCAATATGGAAAAATGCTTCACAACCGAAAGTCTTCAAAAATTAATAGTTTACCTTTTTACATGTCCATACCTCCTCTAGAATTCCACCATCCAAATAACTTGAAGGTCCTATGTTTATCAAGAAAACAAAAATATCTACATCATATGCCCAAAACTATAAGGTCAACCCTGCATGCAATCTCATACTCCTTGCACGCTCCATGATTGTCATGTTCATCGTTTCTAACACACCATTTTCTTGTGGTGTTTCTGGAGCTGTTTTCTCTCTACGAATACCATGGTATGAACAGTAATCATCAAACTCCTTGCTAAAATATTCACCTCCATTTTATGATCTGAGACACTTCAACATTTTTCTTGTCTCATTCTCAACCAAAGCTTTTCATTTCTTAAAAATGTCAAAAACATCATATTTTTATCGAATGCAATAAACCCAAGTTTTTTTAGTTGCATCATCAATAAAAGTAACATAATAATGAGATCTAGCAAGATATTATACATGATTTGGTCCCCATACATATATTTTCACAAGCTCTAACCTTTCACTCTTCTTTTCTTTTCCAACTCTGAGAAATCTGACTCACTTTTGTTTTCCATAAACACAGTGCTCACAGAAATCAAAATCAATTTGTTTAAGATCTGGCATCAAATTCCTTTTGTGAAGTATCTGCATCCCCTTCTCACTCATGTTTCCAAGCCTATGATTCCAAAGTTTTGTATCCACTCCTGTAGAAGCTAAAGAGAGAGAAGAAACGGTATTACCAGTACATATACAATGTACCTACATTCTCTTCTTTTTCTATCACCACTGATCCTTTGGTGACCTTCCACGCCTTATCTATAAATATGGATATACAACCTTCACTTCCCAACTATCCTGCTGAAATTAGATTTTTCCTTATATATGGAACATGTCTTACGTCTTTCAACAACCATTTGTTTCCATTCTTTTTCTTTATTTGTACCTTTCCCATTCCAGAAATTTTGCATGGTGCATCATCACCCAAATGAACCTATCCAAAATCAACTTGAACATAATCTAGAAAATGTTTCCTATGGGGTGTGGCATGCAATGAAGCAACTGAATCTACTACCCAAGACTCAGAAATATTATCTACAGAAAGAATCAAAACATCTTGTAACACATCAACTATTACATTTTCTTCTTGTTTTTTCTCCTGCTGTCCATCTCTTTGTTTCTTTGGAGCTCTGCAGTCTTTCTTCATATGTCCTTTCTTCCCACAATTCCATCACTCTATCTATCCTAGTCTAGATTTTCATATTCCCTTCCTAGAATTCCCATGGTTCCCTGAGCCCTTTCCTCTATCCTTTTATCTTCCCCTATTCTCCATGTTTCACGCATTACCTGATGTCTCACCTATGATTTTTGATCGCATTTCCTCACTAAGGATAACACCAACTACATCATCAAATTTTAGAGTGTTTGAACTAGAGACAGATTTACTTGCAGCCATGACCAAGCCATTCCATATTTATGGCAATGAGCACAGGATTAGAAGATCCCTAACCTCATCATTAAAGTCCACTTTTACAGAAATTAACTGATTAGTAACCGTATTAAATTCAGTTAAATGATATGCAATAGACCCACCTTCTCACATCTTTATATTAAATAACCGCTTCATTAGAAATACCTTATTGGATTCCTAGGGTTTTTCATACAGTTTAGCCAATGCATCCATTAACTCCTTCGTTGTCTTTTCTTTTGAATTTTTGAAAGCCACCAACATTGTCAGGCTCAGTTGTGTCGTTCCTATTTCTTTTCTATCAAGAACCTCCCATTCTTCATCCTTCATGGTCATCAACTTCTTTGTTATTTTTCCCAATGGTAGGAATATATCTTTCTTATATAAATAATCTTCCATATGCATCTTCCATAACTCGTAGTTTTGGCCATTAAATTTCTCGACCCTAAACTTTCCATATTCTACCATTGCTCCCACTCAAACTAGGAACCCTCTTTTCCTACGAGTTACCTTTCGATATGATACCATTTGTTAGAAAAATAGGATCACATAGTAACAAAATAAAACAAATGTGGAAATAAAACACAGAAGATACACAAAACAATAGAGACACAAATATACATGGTTCACCCAGTGTGGGCTATGTCCACCAGAGAAATTTTCAGGTCCTTCCTTTTTATTATCCATGAATATGAAGAGATACAACCTACAACACACCCACTGTAACTACCTCTTCTTTCTCTCACAGTCTCCTCTCTCATAATACAATATTTGCGATAATGAATATCCGCAATACAATTTTCTAATAAGAGAGAGTTGCCTTCTAAGGAAAAAATTCCTAAAATAACTTCTACAGTCAGATATGTGACCTTATAATGAACGGTCCAAATTGACTATGAAATTACAATATTTTACAAGGAAATTTTTCCCAAAATTTCTCTTCGGAGGCGCTGCCCTCGAATCCCCTGCAAGGGGGGGACTACAAAAAATTTCATCTCCCCCTGGTGAAAGTTGTGGGGGGGGAAAGCCTCTAAATCAGGAATATAATTAGGCTCCACAAATAAAACCTGGTTTGTTCTTCATCCATCATTATAGGGTCCATTACTTCCTTCTTTTGGCCTTCTTCCATAGCCCTCTCCATGTCTCATATCTTCCCTAGTGCTTGAACCCCCAACTCACCCATGCACGCATAGTGATTAGTTATTTGATTCCCTGGTCATCATGCAATAAGATATCGATCGCCATGTAAAGAGACATAATGTACCTCCCTCTCAGGCCCATCAAGAATTTTTGTTGTGCAACAATATATGAATTCATCGTATCTACTGCAAACGTAATAAACCCTGTAGTGATATTGTCAAACCAAAAATCCACCGTGAGTGTAAAATTTTTATTGAACCTTTCCAACCATGCATTATTATGATTAGTCCACATTATTGGCCTTATCCGATTAATCGGATGAGTATCCTTCAACCTCAATAACCACTCCTATGATAACTCTGGAAAATAACAGAAATATGCCTCATGTAAATCAGTAAACACATACCTCTGTAGATAGTAGCGTGGTGTATATCTGGATATTTTATTATCTTTATGAAAAAAATCGAGCTAATTTGAATCCAACCATCTTTCAATATATTTCTTTGTAGGGCTCCATGGCCTAAACATCCCCTTCTACCACTGCATTTTCTTCACTGACCTTCTCATCAGATCCCTTCCAGGATGTTCTTTTGAGTTCCAACTGGTAACGAAACCATTTTTTGGATGTATGGGATTATTTGGGTTCTACCTTAGTTCTCCAACAAAACCATAGAAACCATGGGCCCCTCTGGTTAACCAAAAGGAATCACTACGCACAGAGTGCACAGCGTAGTCTCACCCGAGATGGTCTATGGGTGATTGCATGACCCAAGTGTCTGCAATCATGGAAGGGATGGAACTCGAGGGAATGTTAGGAACAATTACTCTTTTACTTCAATTTTCATCATATTTAACATACCATTGTTCATATCTACCATTCATTTAACTTTAACCCTTCATTCTGCATAATTATTCGTGTGGGCATTGTGAATAAACTCTAATAGATGCATTCATTTATCTATTCATTCATTCAAAATAATATGAAAATAAAATCATAAGAGACAACATTCCACACATCAACGCAGGTTTTATCGTGGTTCACCCCTCTGGGCTACATCCACAAAGATATTCTGCTTCTTATTATTCTTCATCAAAATATGGTGTTGCACGCACTACATCATAGGCTTAATAATGGTGAGGCTGGTCAACGTCACACCAAGCTCCACAAATTGTGACCTGGACCTTAGTTACACTCCAGAAATCTCCAAAACTGACATCGTCCGAGCTCTATAGCTCCAACCAAAAACTATTACTATGACTCAGACTCAAAAGGGTTCTCAAAGATAGGATTCACATACACAAAAAACTATTTATATCTCTATTCTATCATCCTCATACATCCTCTATTTATATTAAAAAAATGGGTAAAAACCCTTACATCATACTCCAAAACTATAATTATAAGTGGACTCAACTTGTCCACATTCTAACTTCCTTCGTGCGCTAATCCATAATTTTGTCGTGTTGCTTTTCCTTTGTTTATGCTGCACATTGCTTCCATGGTCCATTCTGCCTCGTTTTTTGTGTTGTATCTCGAACCTTACCCAAAAATTTCTTTCTCCAACAACAAGCAAGGATGAGGGTTCATGGGTTAGGAAGAAGAAAAAGTATTTTCATGTTTGCAATGGTGAATGGAATATTTGTTGTGCCTCATGATTGGATCCTTGAAGGATTAGAGATGTCATGGGAATGAGCTCTATATATTTATGTGGATAGAATCCTATAGCATATAAAATGTTTCCTTGTATAAGGAATCCTTGGAGCAAGGTTATCTCTAGTAATATTAAAATATGCCCTCCCAAATGAAGGTATTTTCTTCTTTTATTTTGACAAACTTGGAAAAACATGAATTTTTTATTTGGAAAAAAAAAACTAATAAAATATTCCACATAACTTTTCGAATGCCCCTCCAAACATGTGTTGATTATCTCATTCTCATCATGTTTATATGAATGATAATCATGTAGTAGGGATTTTGAAGGGTAAGTATGTTGGTGGAACTCACATTCTTCATTCCATCCTATTTATCAATATTGTTGTCAATGTTCATTGAATCAATCACTAACTTCAACCAACATTCTACATCACCAAGTCCTATGAATAGGTGTTTTTGAACATTGAACATTGGAAAACAAAAATGTTAAGGGATACCATAATACGCCACATCAAATTACAATCAATAATCTCTAAAAACAATACTATTAAATGAATAATAGTTTTTCCACCATTATCTATCCTTAGATTTTGAATTTAAGTATACAAGGAAATCAAGGAAAATTTCATGTCGCAAGAGAAGAAAATGATTTATACCTTGTCGGAAATGCGTTATGGATTGTGGAAGTGACTGACCTTCAAACCTACATTTTTCAAAGAAAATAAAATGTTAGATGATTAAATAATAAGTAAACATATGTGAGATTGAATTTGTTAAAGAGAATAAAACGTTATATGGATGAATAATAATTAAACATGTATGATGCTCTAGAACTACTAAAGGGGAATACCTCATGAATGAGCTCCTCTTGGTTTCAAGAATAATTTATTTTTTATAAAATTCATGAGTAAATCATCATCACATTCATCTTGATCTCAACATTTAGATATTGGTCCCTCTTCCTCTATTTGAAGGCGATGGGTCATATCAAGCATTGTACTACTTCTAGTAGCATTACATGGATGTTGATGCACTACAAGGGCATCCAGTACAATAACAAAAATTGTTTAAAGGACATGGTCAGCTATTATTAATAGCAATGTTTCATTAGTGCACATCACTACTTTGTTTTTACCTAGAGGAGTAGTCGAAACCATTGGTTGGATTGTCATCGGTTCCTCTCCTCTATGAGCACCCTCATCTACATGCTTTGACATTGAAACAGAAAAATTGATAAGGAAACCATCTATGAGTAAATATTTATAATCATAATCTTATACATTTTATTTTAAATACACACATATCGTGATGGGTCTGAAAAACACTAGAATCATGGGGTTGTTTTCCACCATTGTCGAATGAACCAGTGTTGCTTGCCTGCTTAAAAAAAATAGACACATTAATTGACATGTTAAATAAATCATGAATGTATCTGGAAAGTGATCAACAACTACAATCTTGTCATTTTATTTACCAACTCATTTGAAGGGTCAGAATGTGTCTTCCCCTTCTTTTTTTGATTTTCCACCACTACTTGAAAGTCGAACTTGAAGAAAGTCTCCTTCAATGGAAGCAATGTTGAATTTATCCCCTTGCATCACATGGCATAAGATCATGATTTTTTCTTATTGGATGCAATTAGATAAAATTTTCATGATGATATGTATAATATGAATAAAGTATTTGGTACTTACAATTCGATATTTTGATCTCAGGTAACCACCTTAGCCAAGTTTGTGCTACCCATGTTTTTCTAGTCTTTCCTTAGTTGCTTTTGATATGTCTGGGAGCCTATTCAATTCAAAATATCATATATTACCTTCCAGGGTCGGGTGGTGTCTTCCCTTCGTGTCTTAATGCACTCTCCTTTGCATCATCCTTTATATTCTTCCATTCCATATTAGGAATGGCCAGAGGATGATTATACTTAGGGTTTTTTTACAATTGAACCCTATATTGATCTCTGAAACATTTCAAATATGTATCGACCCTCAAGGTTATTTCATACTTGTTGAAGGAATCACCAAACATGCTGACCATATGGTTTATAAGATTGTTTTTCAAATCTTTATTCTTGGAATTCCATCGTGTGTGAATGGTGGGCCCAAAAATCTCTAAATCCTTATCATGCAAGGTCCTGTAAAAAACATTATTTCCTGCGAAGTGATATGATAATTATATTAAAATAATATGAAAGATGTAGGTTTCAATAAAATGGTAGGAACTATTTAATATAATCGAAAATACTTGGGTTTTGTTGTATCGTCAAGGGAACCAAGTTATCATCCACCAAAATTTTGATGGAGAGTGTTCCTAAGATTTGAAAATGTGATGCTCTAGGATAAAAATTCTCTAGAAATATTGAACCAGTATCATCATGAGATTCACCATGTAGAACATCACGTGCATACTCTAGCATGTGCAGTAGGGGCATCTCATGGGCCCTGGGAGTTTCAGTTCTTTCAGCCACAGACGGAGAGGAAAATATCCTCGTGGGTATGTGGCTCATGATAGGACATTGTGGGGTTTGTGGATCACTACTACTAGCAACGTCCCCATGATCAGGTTGTCCCTTCATATCCAAAAATGACTATAGAAAGAAAACATTTGAGTATTTCTCATATAATGGTATAAAAAAAAAAATCATAAATTAATATATGTTAGAAATAGTATTTTATTAAAATTGCGCCTACCCCAAATTGTTCTATATCCTTGCTTAAATTTTTTGTTCTTTCTTCTCCCTCCTCTGCAAGTGTCTTACACCTAGCCAATTCAATGAATTCCCTATTTTCCTTTCTCAATGCCTTTCGAATTGTTTCCATTGGGTTGATGGAATCATATATTTTATCCCACACATCATCGTGCTCTGATGGTGTGCTCCTCTACATCAACAAATAAACATTTTTATTCAATTATTGTCAGCAATAATTTATATGTAAATCAAGGTTATACCTAATGCGATCTAGTCGATGCCTTCCCATGATCACCATGCCACATTATACAATGCATGGCATTTTAGAATGTTAGAAAATAATCTAAGAAGCATGAGATATTATAATTTATGTTAAATATATAAAAATGAAAACATCAATTATATGTTTGGTATACTGGTAGAACATATTTACCCCCATAATGACAATGCTTCCATCGATTCAATTCAAATCATAATCGACCAACAACTCTTCCCCTGCAGCTATGTTTTTCACTGCACATACGCATATCCATTTTCCTTCATGCCCCTCAAATATATAATTGGGTTTCTTTCTTGTTTTCTTGGGCCTTATATTGTTAATAATTGATGCAATATTCCCCAACGCCTTTGGCATTCCATCAATATCCATTACCTCTCCTTTATTGTGATCATTGTCTTTTAGTTGTATATAATTTGCAGCGACTACATATCTCCACATACTTGGTATATATCATACCAGCCTCAACTAATATCCATAGTCTTAAAATGGTCTAACATACTCCATCAACTCAACAAGTCCTCCATATTTCACCTTTATTACATCCATAGAGAATATACCCATACCATATATGGATGATGGAGCAATGTGATGCATCCTCTCATTGACACAGAATTCAGTGTTCAACTAATGAATTTCATTGGGTACCCATCATCTCGCTAGATTTTTGTACCTCAAAGGAACCTCAATGTCACCTATTCTCTCATCATCATAAGAACATGAACCTTCTTAAGAAAGAAATAATTCCATACGCCTACAAAATTTTCTTCTGACCTTTTCACCTCTAGTTGATCTTGACCTGTTAGATATGTTGGATGTAACACTTTCCCTTGCTCGAGGATGATAGTTCTGATAGGTACCTATTTCATTGTACCTAAACTCCATTGAATGAGAAAAATTAATTAACAAATAGACAATAGTTACACCATTTATGCCTTGTTCATTCTAAAACTCAGTTCATCATTGGAAACATCATATCTAACTTTACCATTTATTAAAATGTATTCATCATCTTCTCTTCTTAATTTTTAAATCTTGTGACTGACACTCTATGTAGAAATTTTTCAACATCCAAAGAGTTAAAGTGAATCAATGCCATTTTTCTCAACTATGACAAGGTCACAACCATTTTAGTGGCACCAACATAAATGTTTTTCATCATGATAACTAGAAGTATTACAACTTCCATATACAATACATACAAGGTTTCACATGGTTTAACACCGTATATATAGTGAGTTTCATCATATTTTGAGGACTTGTTATTTTCGTATTTCTCCTAGTTTCTAGGAGCTAGATTTCCAAGAACTACATGTCAAAGTGAACTACATATTCTCAGTCCTTATGAGTTCACAATCCCTGTGGGATTTGTTCTAGCAACATGCAAGGGTAGTTTGTTACAATGAAACTATTATTTTAAACAGTTGAGGCTATAGGGCTTGAATGTCGAAACAAAGCACATATCCAGAGCTCACGAGATAGGTTTTTTTTTGCGAGGTATCAATCATGACATGGGCTATAAGAACATGCTTTTCTTATAGACTTTTCTGATGTAATAAATGTTATTTTTGCATCCTTTTTATTCTTTCTTACACTTAATGTCCTGAGCATATGAGTTGTTTATGTATGCATAAATATGACTTAGAATTTTTTTGTTATACATTTGTATGCATGTGTTATCTAACTTTGCAACTTCATGAAAGTTATCTAATTGAGGTTTTTTGTAGAGTGTAGTTTCATTTTAGTTCATCTAGTTACTATAATTCACTCCTAAATAGGATATGATAGGATAGGTTAGAAGTAGTTTAGATTTATTTTTATGCATTTACATAGTATTAATCTACATATTTCATTTGCATAACCATCCACCTTTTCACCCTCACAACCAATAATCACATCCGTGAAAGAATTTAGATGGGTATCCTAAACCAAAAAATGCATAGTCTAATTGGGACTGTGTACCAAGGAGTACCCCTTACTATTGCTAGGAAATTCTACAACATATATTTCATATTATTTTAATCTAATTATAATATATGTCTCATGTTTAATATAATATCCTATTATTGTAACATGTTTATGTTGTGTTGAAATAGTTGTTGCAACACATGATGAAGCAGCTACTCCAACACATGTTGAAACAATTTCTACAACACATGCTAAAACAATTGATGCAACACTTGCTGTAACAGTTGTTGCAACACGTGATGTAAAAGTTGTTGCAACAGAAGTTGTGATTGTTACTGCCACAGGTTTTAGGAGCTCTTCACCACCATGTTCCATCATTCTGGACTTGACAACACTTACCTTACTACTTTCTAGGGATTACAGACTTGACCTGTTCATATTCTTATTGTAGATTTTCATGATAACAAGTATTCATAGGTTGTATAGTACTAGTATTTGTGATTAAGGCCTAAGTAAAATATCCTTGGGAAACCCATGGCTACCTATCTACAATCATTGCAATTTTGGACTTTACTATAACTCATATTTTCACCAATTAAAAAAATTATTTTCCTTGAGCCCGTGAGTTCACAATCCTTGTGGTATTTGTTCTAGTGACATGCAAGGGTATTTCATTACTATGAAACTATTATTTTAAATAGTCGGGGCTACATGGATTCAATATTGAAAAAAAGAACATATCCATGGATCATGAGAAAGGTTTGGCTTGCGAGGTATCTGTTAGCACCATCATTTTTTCAGTTAGAGTCGGTCTTAGTCGAGTCAGAGTCTATGTTTCAAAGCATGTGAGGTCAGGTACTGAACAACGAATGGGTCAAAGTCAGCAAGTGGTCGGTTGTCCCTTCGAGTCAGGAAGGGATGTCAGAACCAAAACATGTGTAAGAGTCAGGTCCTGTCATAATAGAAGGTCTTACGTGCATAAGGTCGAGGCATGTTGTTAAATGGAAGTCGCGTCGGCAGGTGAAGTGAATATCATCAGCTCATTATAAAGTCAGAAAGAATGAAAAATCACGATGCTCGTATCACATATGCTCTGCATCTCTTATCAATTATACTTTGCATAATACAAAGTGTACCTGTCGTGTGGATGTACTATGAAAATATTCAAACCTGATTCGAAACCTCCAATCACCATGGATTCAATGTCCCCTGGCACATTTTCATCTCTTGCTCACCTAATTGTAAATTCTAAGCACTCTGCATGTATTTTGTTCACCATCCAAGTTTATGCATTGCCTGTAATTATTATCGCAAGCCCAGGGAAATTGAGATTACTGCCTTTGGCTCGTGCCAAATCCACCGCGCACAGAACGAATACGCATTGCACCATGAAAACATCCCATAAAATAAGGAAAGGTGCATGAAGTGGTAGGAATTATGGGCCCGAGCCTCAAATCTTGACATTGGTCAACAAATATTCGGAGTTCATGGCATATTTTGAGCAGGTCAGATGCATGACCTTTTGCAGAAAAATCTAAGGATTCAACATGAAATTAATGGAACAGTTCGCACTCAGGTTTGACGGGTCTAGCACTGCAATTGCAGGTGTCTCTTTCCAGGTGATAGAGGAAACTCTATTGGACGCAACAGATATCCCTTCACATGGTGAAAGGTTTTTTAAATGAATTCCTTTGGACACATGGTTCTACAAAGACTTCATCAAGTGAGACTATTTAGGTGGGAAAGTCAAAACGGGTGTTCCAAGTAGATATTTGCAGGGGCCTTTTTGAAAACTCCTGGAGGTAATTAGGAAATATTTCACCTGTGAGGGAATGTTCGACAGAATACATTCACATCACATTATATTTTTGATTCATTTCACAGGAAGGAGATAATTAAATATTCCATTTTTCTTGCACCAAATCCTCCAAGAAATGGAAGACAACGCCCGAGCTGAAGTAAATCAGTTGAAGAGGAAAATATCGCATGTCTCACTGATTAAATTGTTGGTGGTTGAGGAGTTAAGGAAATTGGGAAATAACTGGGATTCATTTCTACTTACAGTGGGAATACCTAATGATCCAAAATGAAATTTCCCTCTACCCGCGGAAAAGGTAATATCACACTGCGCGGAGGCTGAAGAAGGAAAGGCTATGGAGGAAGGAAAGACTTTAGAAGCCTTGTCCCTCCAACATTCGATACCCCGGAGAAGAGGAAGGCCAAGGAAGAACAAGGAAGTCGGGGAGACCCAAGTCCCGAGAGAGTCGCACGCAAAGTCAGTCGTTGAAGAGCTACTCATCCGCGCCATTCAGTTGGAACCTGTCAAAGGTAAAAGTCAAGAAA
This sequence comes from Picea engelmannii, assembly GCA_009831015.1. NCBI lineage: Eukaryota > Viridiplantae > Streptophyta > Pinopsida > Pinales > Pinaceae > Picea > Picea engelmannii. The sequence goes on from ML783803.1 coordinate 253,970, forward strand.
GCTTGGGAAAAAGGAGGAGGATAGACACTGAAGGCATAGATTTTCATGAGCCATCGTAGCATCAAAAGAACGCGTAGATCGCTATTGCTGAGATACAATAGGAAAACAAATAACTGATACAACAGTTAGCAACAAATACCCTTGAAGCATCAACATCACAAGTCCATGAGGGAAACACGACTTGGCTCAAGAGACAACTCAGGGAAGTGCAAGATATAATCATACAATTGCGTGAAGCATAGATGATGTTGAAAGAAGGGAATTAAAAACACTTCGGGGAATGTGAACTGGCCATGGAGAAAGTACGCACAACTCTAGCCAACATGCATAAGAAGCTGAAAGAGAACGTGGTTCTGCAAAGGCAAGTGATGAACCTGAAAAGGCACAACTAGTCTCTTAGGAGAATGCTTCGAGTATCAAAAATGCAAATGAGACTAGAACCATGATTGACTGACTCCATTTTTTGTCTTCTCAAACATGGTGCAGACTTTGTTTCCCCATGTCCTTTTTCCTACTGGGAGTTAGGGAGTCTGACAGATACCCACATGGAAAACATACGATGCGTAGTGATGGAATCTCATCCATTGCAAAGGACACGTGTATGTTAGACATGCAACAGTTTGAATAAAGGCATTGTTCCCTAGCTGGGGTCATAATTTTAGAGGCACCTGCAACAGTCTGCAGTCACCCGCCACATGCACGCACCAGCAAACGATCACGCGACAAAGATCAAGGTTGTTACAATGTGTGGCAAGAGTCTGGCAGAACACTTGATCATCCAGATGCCCTGTCAAAGGAAAGCATCGGAACATCACTCTCTAATGAAGAGATCTTGTTGATGACTGATTCATAGTGGCAAAGACGAGCAACTATGATGCGACCGAGTACAATTAGTTTCTATTTTTAGAAAAGTACCATTCGAAGAGTCATTTGATAGAGAGTAGTCGAAACCTAGTTTCTAGGGATAGTAATTAGAGCGCAGGGTAGCCTGAGCGCCACACCCTTGTCTATATATTCCATATTTTCAATGTAAGCTAGGTTGGTTGGAAAAACAATGTAGACAGTGACTATTGAATGTATTTTTAGTCCGATTGAAACTTAATGCAAAGGTCTTGAAGCTTTGATGAAAAGATTCTAACGGTGACAGTTTGATGTATTGTATTCTCTCTTTGCGTATGTGATTTCCTGTGTTCTTTATATTCACATCTGTAATTTTTGTCTAAATAAGAACATGATTTCAAATCTATAATTCACCACACAGTGCTCTAGGTTCACACCATTTATACAAACTGTGTTTCTTCTAAGAGAACTCTGAATTCATCCCCAACGGTGCTCCGAGTTCCTTCATGTGTTTTTTATCTTGCCACACACAATGATTTTTAACTGAACGATTGTTTCTCATTTATCCTTTATCCTCTTAAGTTCATTCACTGAGTCATTTGTTTCTATCATTTTCTTAAATCGACTCTGTAGCCCAAGCTCTTGCTTTCTTTCACCAATAGATCCATAAAGTATTGTTTAAAGGTGTTAAATATAGCCCATAGTTTAAATCCATATCCTGTATAGAGACGAAGTCTCCAGAGAGAGCTCTCTCTAGTTCCTAAAGGCTAGTTTTGGGCCTCAAAGTTGGTTTGTAGGTTTCCACTTTCATTTGTTTCTCAGCCGAAATAAGTTTACAGAGCGCTAACATTCTAGTGTCGTTGTCGGGGATAGAATTGAATAAATTTTCCTTGGGAGAATGACTAAAGATATAGTTTTGACCCCTGAGGGTAATAGTGGGGAAAACATCTGTATTGGTTGAAACCTTTACCCTAGCGAATCCAGTGAAAAAGACCAGTAACACGTAGTAGCACCATTTAGAAAACCTGGCTCCGAAGACCATTTATACCAAATCCAATCCTGACCCTAACCCTGTAGAGCCCGTGTATGATCCTAAGATACTTCTACATAGGGTAAGGGAGTAGGCGCAAGACCCATTCTATTACTTAGAAAAAACATTATCTTTTCCCAAGGAAGAGGCTCAAATCTTTGAAGATCTCGACTTTGACACCCTGTTCGAACAAACTTTGTTCAGTACTAAATTATAAACCATCTTGGACCATATAGTCTTTGATGAGGAAAGGTTTCAATATCTAATCCCACAAGCTGAAAATCCTGCTCACAACATCCCCCGAATCCCAAACCCCCCTAGATCAATGGCTTCCATATTCTCCCCCCTTGTTCTTCCAGCCCAACTGCATGATTTTCCCTAGAACTACAACCAGAGGATCAAACTATATGATGCCGAAGGAAACGTGTCTGCCCAAAGGCACCTGGATTGGTTCAACAATTTTGTTGATCTAGAAGAGGTATACCATGCAGACGCGAAGATGAGGTTGTTCCCGCAGAGTCTTTTGGGGGAGGTGAGAAAGTGGTTCAAAGCCCTCCCAGCAACAAGTATTCAAGACTTCACCACGTTTAAAACATCTTTCATTACTAGATGGGGAGGCAAAAATAATCCTTTGTAGTTGCTGACACAGTACAAAAATATGAAGAGAGCACCGGAGGAGACAGTGCAAGAGTTCTTGGCCTGTTTCATGAGGCTTTAAAAATCAATTCTCGCAAAAGTCTAATGGCCTCCCAGGGATGCACAACTGCGATACACTGACTCCTTTGATAGTGATTTCGCCTTGCTGTTAAGGGAGAGAAGATATGCAAATTTAGATGCATGATGAGTGATGCAATCTAAGTCGAGGTTGTAAAACTGATGACGTCGAGAAATATCAAACAAAGTTTCAATAGAGGAGGGAAGAAACCCCAAGGGGATGCACAACCATCGACTTCTCGACCCTCGGAGGAAACGTTTGAATTGATGATGAAGACGATGGAAAAGATAATGGAAAGGATGTTTGTGGGAATCAAACCCGCTGCCCGAGAACAACATGACCCCCAACCCAGGAATCAGAACCCTAGAAGAGGTCTGGTTCTGTAGATCAGGCATAGGGAACAGAGAGACCAAGGTGACCAACAAATAAGGCTCCCATTCCAAAACAATTACCCAGACAAAGATTTTGATAGGATGTTCGAAGATCAAATGCATTCTTGTGATGACAAGGACACACGCGTTTTCTTGACAAAGGGAGAACATGATCAATACATGAGCGAAAATGATGATATTATGTTGGAGACAGATGACACATTATCTTTCGAAATGGACGAATTCAAGAAAGGTTATCACAATGTCATCATTCAGTTTTAAAAGAAATACAACCTCAAGAGAAAAAAGGCAACTACAAAGTTTCAATAGACAAATACCATAAGGGAGCCTTAGCAGACGAATCCCATAAGGAAAAATACGACAGATATCCCTTCCACAAGTCGACTGAATCAAGACAACTAGACCAAGGATGTGATGGAAAAGGAAAATTCAAAGGAGGAAGTTCCAAGGAGAGCGCCAGAAACAAGCCAGGAGACATGCGTCAAAGAGGTAGAAAAGGTATCTCCCCCTTTTAACTTTGAGAATAAAATGGCCAAGATTAAACTCTCTGCCCCTTTCAATGAACTTATCAAGAAAGGATAATATCGGGATTAGATTATTAAAATACTAAAGATGGGGGGAACTCCCAACACTTTGAATGTCCACGATGGTCACCCTGCCATTTTTTTCAGTCCACGCATGGAGGATACATGAGATACTGAGGATGTTCCCCCATTCTATGTCATTCTCAAGGTCCACGACATAATCTTGCATAACGTCATGCTGGATTCAGGCACGTCGCACAATCTCATGGTCAAAGTGATCATGGATGAGTTGGGTTTGGACATTACTAGGACCTATAAGGATCTTTTTTCTTTCGATTCAAGGAAAGTGAAATGTTTGGGTCTGATCAAATATTTGGTTGTGTCATTGGACCAAATCCATTCTAAGAATATGGTTATGGATGTGTTCATGGTCGATACACCCCCTAAATTTGGCATGTTATTATCCAGGTCATGGGCCGCGAAATTGAAGGGAACTCTGCAGATGGATATGTCGTATGCCACCATTTCTTTCTTCGACCAAGAGAGGAGGTTATACAGAGAAGTACTATTGAAATACATGGTGAGCAGTAGGATGCATCCAAATAGCCACCCTATCTACTCCATCGACACTGATATTGCCTCCTCCATATTTTACAATGACCTGAGTTTTGAAGAGGAAGAATCGACAGTTGTCATGACTATTGATGACAAAGTCGCACGATGAGAAGTAGAGTGCACAGACCCAAGGAACCATGTGGGGAATTATATGTGGAACATGATTTTCTATGGATCCGTCAGCAAGGAAGGAGAAGGGGTCGGCGTATGGATAAGTCCTCCTAAGGTGGGCACAAAAATCTTCTAATACAAACTCGTTTTCGACTGCACTAATAACATGGTTGAGTATGAGGCATTGATTTTGGGCCTGAGAGTTTTAAAATAATTGGGTGCAAAGAGGATAGCAGTACATGGAGACTATGATATTGTTATAAACCAAGTGAAAGGAATATATCAATCCAAGCACGCCATACTGAGAGTGTATAGAAACCTAGTGTTGGACCTCCTCGAAGAATTATCGAAGTATAATTTATCAACAATCTCGAGGGGGCAGAATGAAACTGCAGATTCCTTGGCCACCTCGGCCTTGGTTTTTAAAATTCCCATTTTTCCAAACAGAAAGTATGAGATCGAATTCAAACACAGGCCGACGGTGCCCAATAATATCAAGTATTGGCAGGTGTTTGAGGATGAAAAACAGGTGGATATATTTCTTTAGATGAGTGACGAGCTCGCTAATATAAACATTGATGATGAGTTTTGCTGCGACAAAGATGAAAGAGAAGATGTGCGTAGTGACGAAGACCCTTTCCAGAACCAGATAACTAGAAGGGACATAGTATAGCTAAAGAATAATATCATCCCAAAAGGATTAGTTCCGTTGGAAAAGTTGTTTGATGAAAACGATGTGGCTAGAAATCCCAAGATCACTACAAATGAAGAGGATGTCAAGGATTGTAATATCAGGACCCGGAAGAATCCAAATATAATCAAATTATAAAAGATGCTTAGTCCAAAGGTCAAACAGGAATACATCAATCTCATGAAGTATTTTCCCGACGTCTTCTCTTGGAGTTATGATGACTTGAAAGTTTATGAAACTAAAGTGAATTAGCACGTCATTCCTCTCAAAGAAGACCAAAAGACTTTCAAGCAAAATCTAAGACGGATAAATCCATTGCTTCTACCGCTAATTAAAAAAGAGGTAAAGAAACTTTTCTAAGACAAAATCATTGTTTCTTTAAGGTTTTCGAAATGGGTTGCCAATCTGGTGCCTGTAAGGAAAAAGAGCGGAGAAATAAGGTTGTGCATGGATTTTCAAAATTTGAACAAAGTGTCCCTCAAGATCAACTACCCGCTTTTAAGATGGACTATATCCTACAGAAGGTAGTTGGGTCTCAGAAGATGTCTATGCTGGATGTATTTTTAGGTTATAATCAGGTCATGGTACACCTAGATGACCGGGAAAAGATAGCTTTCATGACAGCATGGGGTACGTTCATGTACGCTAAGATGCCTTTCGACCTGATGAATGTTGGAGCTACTTTCCAGCGAGTGATGGATATAGAATTTTTCGAGGAAAAGGACAAATTTATCGTGATCTATCTGGATGACATCATAATGTACTCTGACTCCGACGAACAACACCTTTGGAATTTGAAGAAAGTTTTCCAAAAGTGCAGGAAGTTCGGCATATCTTTGAATCCAAAAAAATCACATTTCATAATGCAAAAGGGGAAACTGTTGGGGCACATCATCTTGAAATAAGGTTTAAAGATAGACCCCAGTAGGGTTGAAGGAATCCTAAAAATCAGCACTCCGTGCAGCAAGAAGGAGGTGCAGTCCTTCCTGGGAAAGGTGAATTTCTTGAGAAGATTCATCCCAAACCTGGTGAAGATTATAAAACATATCACCTACATGCTCATAAAGGGGAACGAGATCAAATGGAACCCTGAATCTAGAAAATCATTTGAAGACATCAATATAGCATTGATCAAAGCTCTTGTGTTGGCCATCCCGGACTTCATCTTGTTCTCGTTCGCCTCAGAGCATACCATTGCTAATGTATTGTTACAGAAAGATGATCACACCTTTGAGAATCCTATACCCTACTTCAGCAGGACGCTAAGGGATTCGCCACTGAGGTATGACATTATGAAGAAACAAGCATACGACTTAGTGAAAGCCCTAAAGGATTTCAGAACTTACATATTACACTCCCACGTTATCTCTTATGTTCCCAACAACTCAGTCAAGAATATCCTAACTCATCTTGACCCTGAGGGAAGAAGAGGTAAGTGTATTACATCCATGCTGGAATACGACCTCAAAATAAAGCCCACAAAGATGATCAAGGGACAGGGCCTCACAAAACTAATGGTGCAATCGAACTGCAATGTTCTTGGAATCAACTTCATTTTTGATCTGTCAGAGAATCCCCAGGAAGAAACAATCGTGTAGGTGTCTCAGAAGTTCATCAATTCACCTTGGTATGCGGACATCATTTATGTGTTGAGTAATTTGCAATCTCCTCCAGGGTTAAGTAAGACCAAGGCCATATTATTAAATCTCAAAGATACTATGTTCTGCATCTTAGATAAATCATTATATTGGAAATATCCAGGAGGAATATTGTTGAGTTGCTTACTAGAAGATGACGCGGAATAGGCCATCAGATAATTCCACAAAGGCGACTGTGGAGGACATCATACTACTAGAAAAACACCGCGCATAAAATTCTAAGAGAAAGTTATTATTGCCCCAACATCTTTGCAGCCGTGTACAAAGAAGTTTCCAGTTGCCACGAGTGTCAGATTTTCGATGGAAGGAGAAACTTGCAACCCTTGCAGCTAAAAATGATCTCAGTCAAAGCGTCATTCATGCAATGGGGCCTGGAATTTATAGGAGAGATTCATCCGCCATCCTCGGTTCAGCACAGATGGATACATACAACCACAAATTATTTCACAAAATGGATTGAAGCAATACCAACAAAGCAGGCTACTGACAAGGTCATCATTAAGTTCCTGGAGAAAAAAATCTTGTCTAGGTTCGAGTGCCCTATCAATATCATCACAGATAACACGGTCGCATTCAAGTCTAAGAAAATGGGGAAGTTTTGCAAGGATTACAATATAACCCTGGGACATTCTACAACTTATTACCCACAAGGTAATGGGTTAACAAAATCGTCTAATAAGAGCTTCACCAGGATCATTAAAAAATTCTTGTAGGACAACAAGAAGGTCTGGCATAAGAAACTTATTTACGCGTTGTGGGCGGACAAATTCACTACCAAAAAGTCCATCTCCACGTCACCATTCCAAAATGTGTATGGCACGGACGCGATTTTCCCTACCTCATTGGGATTGCCCGTCAGGATTTTGCTGCAAGAGCAAGAGGTCGAGCCAGATGATACATAGAGAAGGATAAATCAGTTGATTCACATGTATCATATGAGGGAGAAGGTATAAAACCAATTGTAGCTTCACCAGGACATGATGAAGAAAACTTTCGACAATCACTCTAAATAGGAGGAATTTCAGGTGGAGAATCTAGTGCTAAAGTGGGGCACGAGAAACAAGGATAAGTGAAAGCACGTAAAATTTGATCATCTTTGGACGGGCCCTTTCAGAATCTGTGTGTATCATGGGAATAATGCATATGTGTTAGAATAACTTAATGGAGAGTCCACTGGTTCGGAGCCTGTAAACAACAGCTTCCTCAAACACTATCTAGTGCAGTAAAGTCCATTTAAGTCTCATGTCATTGTAAATAGTCATTTCATTTTTTGTTTTCAAAGAAGGCCTTTTGAGTCAGTGTGTCAGCAGAAAATTGAATCCCAGAGTGAAGGCCCTGACTTTATGTTTAGTCTGGTCAAAACTGTGTCAAGAAGGTTTAGGTTGAGTTTTTGTTTTTCTTTGTTTCAGAGTCTGGAAGTCAAACAAGGCCCAATTTTCAAGCACCTGATCTGTTGTTCTTTGCCACCTCATTGGGAGGATAGCAATCCCCATTGGAGCCAGTTGTTAGCACCTTAATGTTTTCAGTTAGAGTCGGTCTTAGTTGAGTTAGAGTCTATGTGTCAAAGTGTGTGAGGTTAGGTATTGAACAACGAATGGGTCGAAGTCATCAAGTGGTTGGTTGGCCCTTGGATTTGGGAAGGGATGTCAGGACCAAAACATGTGTAAGGGGTAAAGGTCTTTCCCTAAGAGTCGGGTCCTATAAAAATATAAGGTCTTATGTGCCTAATTTTGAGAAAATTTATTAAATGGAAGTCACATCGACAGGTGAAGTGACCATCATCAGCTCATTATGAAGTCGAAAAGAATGAAAAATCATGGTGCTCGTATCACATATGCTCTGTAGCTCTTATCAGTTGTACATATCACACTCTGAAGTGTACCCGTCCTATGGATGTACTGCTAAAATCTTCAAATCTTCTTTGAAACCTCCAGTCACCATGGATTTAGTGTCCCCTGGCATGTTTTTATCTCTCGAATGCCCGATTATAAATTTTGAGCGCTCTGCATGTATGATTTTCACCAGCCAAGTTTATGCAATGCCTGTAACTCTTCTCGCAAGCCCAGGTCAATTGAGATAACCGCCTTTGGCTCGTGCCAAATCCACCGCATGCAGAACGAATATGCGTTTCACCATGAAAGGTGCGCGAAGTAGCAGGAATGTTGGGACCGAGCCTCAAATCTTGACGTTGGTCAATGAAGATCTGGAGTTCGGATGCATGACCTTTTGCAGAAAAATCCAAGGATTCAACATGAAATTAGCAGAACAGTTCGCACTCAAGTTCAATGGGTCCTATTGTTCCAGAGTCTACACTTAATGTTATAAAGAGTAGAGTCTAAGCATCTAAAGTGAGTGAATGAAGAAAAGGGGAAGAGACAACTTTGGGGAATGAAGCTATGTTCGATCTCTGAGTTGTCTTTGTCTAGCTTCCAAATATTCTTGAATGTTGATATCCCATTCGATGGCGGCCCATGAATGTTTGAGCTTTGACCAGGTGATGGCAGTCTTAAGTATGGTATCGAAAAGATTCAAAGCGATGTTGGTTTGATCCGATAGGTCAGGTTCAATGTTGGGCTTCCTTACGATGGGTACAGTCAAGGGGAGAATAGAACTTTAAAAGAGGGTTGATGTTTTAAAGTGCTTATTTCAATTTTAGATTATACAAGGAAAATTCAGTGAAGCCAATCGAAGGGTTTAAAAAAATCAAAGGTCGTTTTCTGTAACTGAGTTAAAATCTTGAAACCGAGTGTGAAAACATAGAGCTGTCAACAATGTGGGGCATCAATTTCAGAGGAATCCCACGCTGTAGCAGAAGAAGAAAAGAAATAAATACCTTGATGAAAGCATATAATGTAGAGATCTAAGTAATTCACAGGTCTTGTACCTGCTAGTAGCCGATACAGAGGAAATGTTGTAAATAAATAGATAACTAGAACCTGATCACCACAGTAGAAGTTATACTAAATTGCATCTAAAACATTCATCAAAGACGTATATGTAAAAAATGACATGAAGCATGAAATAACAGAGGAAAACACATAACTCAATCTTGATGGAATATGGAGTCTTCAATTTGCTTTGTATTAATCTTGGCTAAAAAGAACTTTCTCTATTACAATCTACCACCGAAAAAAAGCCATTTCTATCTCTTCCTAAATGTATATTTAAACAAAATTCTAAACATTTAGAATTCCGATCATTCTGGAAACTTGTCAATTACAAATGAAAAAATGGAGCGTTTCATCTCCTCATATTTTTTCTTCCCTCGTAAGGGCAGAGCACCTTCCATTCTCTGCTCTTCCGGCTCCCGAAATAGAACGGGTTGACATCTATAATTATTTAGCACCAGAAACCTGCCGCTTCGCCTGCTCAATGCAAATGACACACCTTTCCACCAACTGGGCTATCAACCTGGAAGGCTCTGCTTGGTTGCTTGCCTCAAAGGTATAACAATTCTTTGCCAACTGTGGCAACCTTTTCCCTACTTGTCGGTCTTCCGTGATGATAGAGAATAATTGTAAACTTGGCTGTACTATCCATTTGTCCACTTGGACCATGTCAACCTGGCTTATCTGGGATATCTCTGCTTTCTCTTTCTCCACATTTTCTTTGATGTCCAGCAAGTGTTTAGCTATATTTATTTTTCCCAGCGTCCCAACATTGCCTTCCTTATCAAGGTCTAAAAAAATTTTATTTATGAAGGTGAACGTTTCCTCACAAGAATTCATCACCTCAATAGCTCTCCCGCTACTTTCTGATATATTCTGCTCCCGGACCTTCAACAAGATATTCCCTCTAGTTTTTTTTGCGATGGATAATTTGGAGCTGTCGACCATCTCTATCTTCATCGTAGCTATAACAATGTCTTGGAAAGCAACCCGATCTGCCCCAACTTCTCTTTCTCTCAAAGAAATATTTTCTAACACTTGATCTATCATCTGAAAGTGGTTTTGAATGGTTCCCACTTTTACAAGAAAGTCTTGCTAAGCCATTAATACCTTCTGTCAGATTTCAACAGCTTGGGATCTGAACATTTTTATGTCTAAAACCTGATTCTAGGCAACATCCAATTTCGATTGTAACTCTATAATTTGTTTCCCCTGCTAGCTTACTTGAATTTGGCTAATTTGCACCGAATGGCATACCTGCTCAAGGTTGGATCTAAGTTTCTCGATCTCCTGCAGATTGGCTATTCGGGCTTGTTCGAGGATTTTTCTCACCTCATCCTTGGCATTTTCTTCAGCAGTAGCCATTTTATCCTCCAACTTACTGATCAAGAGGTTCTTTTGTTTCAACTAGGCCTTCAAAGTTCCAACTGAGTACTGATTGGCTGTATCATAAGCTCCTAGTGTTCCTGTTATCTTGTCTGTGAATTCTTCCTCTTTCACGGCCTTTCCATCTGCCATGATTTTAATTTTTTTAGCCACTACGCCCTCTCTTTGATATAATTATTTCCTCACCATGACCTTCCTTTTTTTATCAAAGAAAAATTCATTAGGAGGCATCTCCTCTACAGAAATGGGCATCATTTCTTCATTGAAAATCCACCGCGCATCAGGATTCCCCTTTATGAACTGTAGGGGTGTGATAATAGCAATCAAACTACCGATTTCCTTGGATGGTTGTTTCAGGGTAACATTTGTGGCCGGCTTGTTTGACATGAGCGATAGTGAGTCGCCCGACCCTTGCGAGGGTATCTTTGCTTGGCCTTGGACCTGCTTGCCCGACATACCCTTTTCAGGGTTTCCTTCCTGTTGGTAGGGGATTTTGACTCCTCGCTCTGAGGTTCCAGCCTCCCCTGTTTTCTCTTGGTTCTTCTCCTTGTTAGGACTAGAGTCCTCTGAACCTTTGGCTTTCGTCTGCTGTGTAACCGAAAGCTTTGGGGTTTCACCCTATAAAATATGGGGGAGACAACTCCATCGGTGCTCCTGGAGTTTAAAGAAATCAGCCATATCTCTGGGTGGAAGGGCTTGAATCTGACTTAGGATTTCAGAGTAGGACCTCGCACCCCGAAATATTTCATCATGAGGGGAATCCTCGTGTTCATATCTCTTCAGGCCACAACTCGCCAGGTGATTGCTCACAACCTTACTAGGGTCGTGCTTCTTGAAATCAATATCCACCAGCGTCATTTCTTCTAAAGTTGTAGCTTTGGCTTTGGCATGGCCAAAATCTAACAAGGAATATGCACCAATATGAATGGGGAAGAGCGGCCATACCTTTTTTTATACTCCTTTGAGCTCTTTTCTTATTCCGTCGAGAACAGTCTGCCTGGAAATATCGTGACACAATAGCTTATCTGGAAAGAATAGCGGTAGAGCATATGAAGGGACAGAGGTGTCGAAAACCCTAATATATGAAAACTCTGCCTCTATATACCAATCTTCCACACTACTCAGGTTGGTCATGACGCTATCCGAAATCTTGGGAGGCGGCTGGCCGAAGATGGCAACATGCAATGGCACCATTACCCAGTTGAAGATCTCGTAGATGAATTCTTTGTCTTTATCCTCCCAAAGCTTCGAGTGGTAGACATGAATAGGCTCTATATTAGATGGAGCCCAGCTCTAGTTCATTAGTGGGAAGGGTGTCATGAAGCAGATGGCATCCATGATGTAAGCAGACATAAAGAACGAAGTTGCTTTCTTACTTGCCCTTTGTGCTCGATATTTGGTAATTCAACTGGTCATACTGTCAGACAACAGTTTGGCCCAGTCGAAGGAGAAACCCTTAGCAATTGTATGAATGAGCGGTACCCATGGGAGGAAAAAATGGGTAGTTTTCCCCTTCCAATACAACCTGCAGACCATCATCGCTATGTACTTGAATTGTGGCTCCAAGGAAGATATTGAATATATCCTATGAGTATCAGCCCTGAATTTCGTGGGGTGTGACACCCAATCTTTGATCAGATCAGATAAACTTTTTGCATATTGCTCGCACTCCTTCTTCTTGAAACCTTCTAGAAATTCGGCATTGTGAATAAGGTTCGGTGTGGGTGACAATTTATACATTGTCCGCAAATGTTCTGGCATGAAAGTCCCAATCGTTACCTTATATTGGTTGATAATCGTCCTGGTTGGGATGTCCACATGGTCCAGCGCCCACCTGATCATATCACAATAGGGAAGAAGTTGGGGCCTCGCCGCTATTTTTTGCATCTCTTATTTGAGCGAATATTTTGTATTTGGTTGATAAGTCATCCTTCTCGTTGTCACTAGAATCATCCGAACAGTTTACCGACTCGAATTGCAGAATGTTGGAAACGTATGACCATGTCTTGACATAATTAATACTTTGGGGCGAGGTATTGGAAACAACTTCTGAACCTTGACCTGAACTCTCAGAAGCTGCCTTGGGTGCTTTTCGTGGAGCCATGATAGAGAAACCTGCAACCGGACCTCCAGTCGAAAAAATTGAAAACACAAACGGGAGTTATCCTGGTGAAATGGCTCTGCGCGCAAATAGGAATGAAAACTAAAATAATGAAGGAAAAACTCTCTATCTTGGTCATTTAATCCCATGGGTCTCCCTACCAATAGAACAATCAAATCGCTTAATAGAAAGATTGAGAAGTAAAAACGAGATCTTGCTATCCGTCACCTCACTGCAATTCAAATAAGTGCCACAAATGCTTGACGATTCGTAACATTGAAAAATGCAGGATCATTCAAGACTTCATCTGTAAACCGCATGTGTTAAAGCTTGTTTAATGTTCTAATTAATATGGTTTAGTTCTTTCAATTTGGTGCACTTAGTTGCTAATCCCCTTTTCGACGTTCGCCACATTGGGTGTTTTCTCTCCTAGCCACTAAACCTTAAAAACCTGAAATTACGATGGTGCGAGTTAATTGATTAAGAGTGATTTGACTTAAGCCTTTTAATTAATCCATGCTTAATTAAAGAAAATTATGACTTCGTGGATCGGGGTTACAAAGGTGTTTCCCTTTGGGGAAACGATCGTCGAGTCGCGAAATCACGATAGTGACTAACTAGGGTTTAAAGTGATTTGTTCTTAATACTAACCTGGGTAACTTTAACACAACTTCACAACTTCGCAAGTCGAAGGATTGAGAAATGTTCAACGTGTAACTCCCAAGAGAGAGGGTATGAGGTACTAAGAGATGATAAGCCTCGCTTATTATTTTAGTAATGGTGATTAAAATTAGGAAGGTTTTCGCCATTTCTCACATCAGGATACTGCGACTTTAGGGGGTATAAACATGAAACAAATGAAGTCCCAAAATCCAGCCTTTTTGGGCCTAAGTATAACATTTCATGTATTTAAAGAAAGGCGGCTCCAACATACACTCCAACTAGGGATCTCATCTCCTTGCAAGATGAGAAGGACAACAGACCAAGTGCCTAAGAAGGGGTACATGGAGTCATCAGTTTGCTTCAGTGAAACTTCGTTTGGAAAGGGGGTGCAGAGGAAAATTTGAGGTTTCGACTTTAATTCTGAAACTTTCCAAAACTCGACACGCTTTCTAAACTCGACAACAGTCCATTCGGTAACCTTCCCTTCCTCGAGATTGAATTGGGAGCTACTTAATATGGTACAATCAATCTTAGGAAAATTAATAGATCTGGTAGGTTTTAGCTTGCATCAAAAAGAAGTAAATTCCATGCTTTTAATCGGGGAGACCTACATGAACTCAATTTGTGGATCCGGTTTCAAAAATGATGATTACCAGAGTGTAGTATAATCTAAGTATGACATCCTTACAAAATATCTTAGATATTGCTTCACTGTCAGCGAGCCTATTCAGTACCCCGGTGAAGTTATCTGGCTCCCTTTATTGAATTTCCTTTCACCACTCCAAACTGTAATATTGCATTTAAATGTTGAGATGAGGGCAATGATTTTATGAATTTCCTTTCATCATCTCTTTGGACTAGATGGGGGCAATCAATTATGAATTTCTTTTCACCATCTGTCTTATACTTTACTTTTGAAAAGTGGAGTGAGGGAAATCAATTGGCGTAAAAAAATACCAAGGGTGATATTTGTGTATACTCGTTACAGAGGCTTGTCAACTTGCTTTGAGTGCTCTCGACCAACTTTCTCTTAACCTTCACAACGTCCTAGTCCGCAGGAAAATAGGGGAGAATTCATTTCAAGGGGTCTTCTTTTGAGCAATACTTAACCATTCGAAACCTGTTAAAAGACCTAAGAGAGTTAGGATCCACCTACTTATGACTTTGTTCAGCAGGGGACCGAGGAGTCATGAAGGCCATCTTACTTCCTGAGATGTTTGCCAGTTTCCAAAATTGAAGCGGAACCTCTTTTCCTCTGTGGATGGTATGGGCAGGTGTCAGAGCTTAAGGAGAGAGGACCAAGGATGAAAAAGGGAAAGAGAGAAGGCTATGGACCTCAAAAACCCAGATGTTATCATGAAATCCTGACTCAGGTGAATACATCGTACTTTTGAGACCATTTCTATGTTTTAAGTGATGTTTGTTTGAAATCCAGATACTTAGGCAATTCATACCTTGGCCTTACCACTTCTTTCTCCTCTAAAAGAAAAATATTTGTCACCTGTTTCAGGTGGGTCAATTTCCTGATACCTGACCGTCCCTTTCTCCTTTTGCGGTTTGGGGTGTAATTCTGAGGCTTGTATGAAGCAACACGAAGAGTATCAGGTCTTCAGGATTTATGGGATTCTGTGTGTCAAAATTTATGTCTCTACTTCTAGGAAATCAACAACCTATTTTATTCGAGATAAAGTGAACTTACCAAAAAGTTTATAAAAATAAAAAGGAAAACACAAACCGGTATATACAATGGAGATTTGGAACTCATTTATTGCATATAGTGCTTTAAATAACACCCATTGACAGGGGCGCTGAGGGTTTTACCATCCAAATTCTCTAATAGAAATGAATTCTTCCCTTCAGAAGCTGAGACTTTGAATGGTTCGTACCAGATATGATCAAATTTACCATGTTTTGTTGAATCTTTCCTCCTAGCATCCCATTTCAAAACCAAATCATCAGGGAGGAAATATTTGTTTTTGGCTTTATGATCGAACAACGCTTTCATGTTGTCCTGGTATTTCTGCATCCTTGTGTCCACCTCGATCCTGTGTTGTTGTACCTCAATCAACTGATTTATTCTTCTTGTGACATGGTTTGGATCTTCTTTCTCATCTTGCCAGAGCTTCATTACAGGGAGCACCAGATTTATAGGTAATACCACATCGGTCTCGTATACCATTTGGAAAGGAGAAGTACCAATGGATTTTTTCGTACCTATTAGATTTTCCCATAAATCATACTTTAAGTGTACATGCCAAGATCTTTTGTTTTCTCTCAGCACCTTCTTAATTATGGTAATTAAACTTTTATTTGATGATACAGATAACCCATTACCTTGAGGGTAATATGTTGTGGAGTGGCCCAATACGATGTTATATTTTTGGAAAAAGATGACCATTTCCATAGACTTGAATGCCTGGGAATTATCCATTATTATCTTTCGGGGACAACCAAATCTGGATAGTATGCTCTCTTCCAGGAAATCTATCACCACCAAATCGGTTGCCTTTCTAGTCAGAATAGCCTCCACCCATTTGGTGAAATAATCTATGGTGGTGAGGATCCATTTGTGTTGAGCACTGAAATGTGGGTTGATTTCACCTATAAAATCTAACCCCCATTATTGAAAAGGGGCTTCGGTTTTGACATGAACCAGAGGTAGCACTGGGAGATTCTGCTTTCCTACGAACAACTGGCAAGGGTTACAAGATCTGAATTTGACATTGACATCTGAGAAAATTTTAGGCCAATAATATCCTGCCCTCGGGATTTTATAAGCTATTTCCCTCCAGGCATGATGCCCTCCCCACACTCCTTCGTGGAATTTGTTTATGACCCCCTTTGTTTCTAATTATACCAAACAAACTAGTAGGAAGCCTAAGGGGTCCTTCCGGTACAGTTGACTTTCAGATATACAGTACTTTACCGCATGCAGCTTCAGTGTCCTGGCTTTAGCTGGAGATAGATCGCTAGGGAATTTCAGGGTCAGTAGGTAGGACACTATATATTTATACCAATCTGATAAGGAAAAATTATCTTTGATTATGGATATAGCTATTTGGTCATCGGGATCGTTTACGTCCCCATGTCCTTTCTATCCTTGCAGGTTATTTATTCCGAGTGCTCTGAAATTTGATTCCGCCAAGAGCTTAGCCAGACCTTGTCCTTTTACTAGTTTCATCGATTTTACCTCTAGGTCAAACTCTTGAATTTTAGTGAGCCACCGACCCCTCTTTCCATCACTGTCAGGTTGAACCAATATATCCTTCACAGAACTAGTGGGAACGTATGTGATTACCTTGGAGTGTAGCACGTAAGTTCTAAAAGACTTCAATGCCTTAACCATAGCATACATTTGTTTCTCTATTATATCGTATCTCAGTTCAGCATCTCTAAGACTTTTACTAAAAAAGGTTATTGGTTTCTCGAAACCCTCTTCATTCTTCTGGAGAAGTACTGCCACCACTGTGTGTTAGGAGGCGAACAAGAAAATCAGGAAATCCTTTAGGTAATTAGGTCTTGCCAGTACGAGCGCTTCGCTGATAAATTTCTTGATGCGTGCAAATGATGCTTTAGCCTATGCTATCCATTTCACTTCGTTATTCTTCTTTAGCATATCTGTGATCAATTTCACAATTTCAACAAAGTTTGGGATAAATATTCTCAAAAAAAATATTTTTCCTAAAAATGACTAAATTTCTTTTATATTTCTAGGAATATTTATGGTGTCTATAGATTCTACCCTTTTAAGGTCAATTTTAACTTCATCCTGAGACACAATGTGGCCCAGGAGTTTACCTTCTTGCATCGTGAAGTGATACTTCTTGGGGTTTAAAGACAAACAAAATTTTCGGCATTTTTCAAACGTTTGCTTCAGGTGTAACAAATGGTCTTTGTCAGATTTAGAGAAGACAGTCAGATCGACGAGGTAGATAACCATGAATTTATCTCTTTCACTGATGAATTCAATATCCATAGCACACTGGAAGGTAGCACCTGCATTCATCAGACCAAAAGGCATTTTGTCATACATAAATGTTCCCCAAGGGGTGGTGAAAGCTGTTTTTTCTTTATCATGCTCGTTGACAGCGATTTGATTGTAACCGAAAAACCCATCGATCATGAACATCCTATTTGCCCCGACTAATTTTTCCAAAACATGATCCATTTTGGGTAGAGTATAGTTATCTTTGAGAGAGGACTTTTTTATATTTCTAAAGTCTACGCATACTCTGATCTCCCCTTTTTTCTTCCTAACCGGGATTAAGTTCGCCACCAAGTCAGAGTACCTGAGAGGTATAATTATTTTCGTGTCTAACAACGTTTTCACTTCTCTTCCAACCACAAGCAGCAAAATGGGGTTTATTTGTCTGAGCTTCTGTCTGAAGGGTTTAACACCAGGTTTCAAAGGTATCTTGTGCTCGATCACAGAGGTATCATAGGTTCTGAGTTCATCGTAAGACCATGCAAAGACATCTTTATACCACCCGAGTAAGTCCGTATACTTGATTTTTATCTCAGGAGGAAGGTACTTTGATAACTTCACTATCCTAGGCTCTTTGGTGGTGCCCACATCACAATCTTTGACCTCCTCCGGTTGGGGTTGCAAGGTGGAATTCAGAGGCATGGCATTTTGATAAAACAACCTTTCCAAAGGTATCAAGCGCTTAGGGATTTGCTTACTTTTAACACTAGCAAGCGATGATTTGCAATTTTTTCTTGTAACTCCTAAGGTTCCTCCTCTTTCTGCATAATCCATGTATGGTCGTTTTGGTTTTCCTGGTCAATGTGGATTTTGGAAAAATCATCCACCATTTTCAGGAACTTTTTGATCTGTTCGTCATCTTCAAAAACCTGCCAGTGTTGTATGTTGTTTGGTATGGATGGTCTGTGCCATACCTCTATGTGATATTTTAATTTGAAAGCGGTAGGGGGTGCAAAAGTTGAAGCTGCTTTGGTCAGTGAATTGGCCTGTTGGTTTTCGGCTCGTGGGATGAAATGAACCTTTACCGATGAAAAGAAATTTTCCATTAGATCCCAGGCGCAATTTCTGTAGGACCTCAGTCTTGGGTGCTTGGCTTGGTACTGCCAATTTACCTGCTTCACAATCAGTTCAGCATCTCCATAGACCTCTAAGTTCTTTATGTTTAGCTTCTTGGCAGCTTCCAGTCCCAAGACTAGAGCTTCATATTTGCAAACATTGTTTGTGCAGTCTACATCCCACTATAGACTGTAAGAGAAGGGAATGATGAATTCATTTTCAGGTGCTACGAAAAGCACTCCCGCACCTGCTCCTTCACATGAAAAAGCACCATCAAAGAACATTTTCCAAGTTCCAATGCTGTACACTTTTTTAGCTGTCTTTTCGTTTTTGATTTCATCAATGTCACTTTCTTCTGTAAAATTATCTTCAGTATAGTCAAAGGAAAGAATGCAATTTCCCAGGTCTTGATCGACGATGTAAACAGGGTAATTGTTAGGATTATGTGGATCACTTACCATATATGCCAACCATGTTTCCCTGTATAACCATGTGAAATGTCCACCAAAAACAGGGATTGTGGCATAGGTCATATGTAGCTGAAGGGATCCCCCGAGCTTGGCTCCACAAGATATAGATAATAGTAAACCATACTTTCGGGGTATCTCGGCGACAACTACATCCATTAGGACATTTTTCACCGGAATCTGGGCAAGGGTGACTACTAAATCTTTGATCATGCCCATGCACTTAACTCTCCTTGAATCGAACGAGTAAAGATCTCTATAGGGTTTGGTGATTTCGAGGCCTAGTCTATCCATAATAGATTTGGGCATTACGTCATGAGAGGCCCCAGAGTCTAGCATGCAATTATGCAACAACCGATCATGCACTTTTAGGGTAATATAGAAGGGGGTGATGGTATCTCTGACACCTTCAAAATGTGGACCAAAAGTGATATTATGCTTGTCATCTTCCAAATTTATCACGTTGGACTGACTCTCTAGATGTGAAAAAATTATTATCTTGGTTATTTGTTTTCAGTATAGAGGATTCTTCGCCAAATCAACTAAAGGTATTGGTATCTTGATCTTTTTTATCTCGTTTTCTAGGAAAAAAACTCCTGCAATTTTATCCATTTCCTTGGCTGAAACATCGGACTCTTTATTATCCATTTTATTTAGTAGCATTGTTTTATTTTCAGTGTTTCTAGTTTCGGGTGTCCGCGTTTCAGTTGCCTTAGTTCTTCTCTCTTAGGTTTCAGCCTCTTTTTCATTGGTATTCTGTGAGTCTACCCCTATGTTATTTAGCATCTCGGTCTCTTTCTGGACAGGCTCGTATGTTTCGCCCCTAGGAAAAAATTTCTTGGGTTACGTAGTCGACACAGGTTTGTTTCTAGGCCTCAGATTGTATTTGTGCTGGAGCTCGACCATTATGGTGTTGTCCATTCCTTGATAAGCAGGATCATCAACGTCATTTAGGTTATTGTCTTCAATCGATGATTGTTCAGTGTTCAGGGACTTCTCATAATCTTCTTTCATCAAGTGAGGTTGTATACAGTCATCGCCTAAGTTGTTTACGTCTTCTTCCAAGTCTTCAAACTCTTGCATATCATTTCCTCCAATAAAATTTTCATTTTTTAGAGGTGCTTGGATCTTTTGGTCTTCATTTTTAATTTGTCTTGGTTGAAACCGAGGATTGGGATTTCTCCTGAATTATCTCTTAACGAATTGATCATCTTTGGATTGATCTAGCTCCATTCTTGAGATTTTGTTTGATAGTTCTTTTATTATCCTGGCCATGTCATCCATTTTGTCATCTGAGGATCTTCCATATCTAGAGGGACCTGCTTGTTCTCTAAGACGTCTAGTTTCCCTATTTCCCGTCTCGATTTTCATTTTTAATTTACCTGAAGCCATCATGTTTGACTTAATTTCCACAACGTCATCTTGCATTCAGGTTAGGTTGGCCCCTCTTCTTTCTCTTAATAGTAGAGAAAAATCAGGTTCAAAGGCTCCTGTGAAAGTTACTTTAGCTACGGGTTGGGATGGTTTAACTTCAACAAGGATATTATTGTACAACTTGTTAAACCTTTGGATAAATTCCATAACAGTTTCAGATCCTTTTTTCTTTAAAGACCCGAACTCGGTCAAATAGTATAAATGATCCTTTATTTTGCCCCATTGTTTGAGAAAGAGGTCTTCTAGCACATCGTATGATATGATTGAACCTGAGAGCAGGCTCCGAAACGAAGTTCTTACCTGTCCCTCGAAGGTTTGGACAAACAAACGGGAATACACGTCCTCATGCTTGAGACCTAGAATATCAACGAATTGATAAAAAAAGTTGATATGCTCGACTGTAGTTAGATCCCCTTCTCCTGTGAAATTGGGTAAGTTTTTCATATAGTTTTCGAGTAAATCATGGAGAGGTACTGGAAGGACCAAGGGGGCGTATCTAGTGGCTACTTTGGTGAAAACCCTGGGAGGCAGTTGTTCGCCTTGACCTCCTATTCTCCCTACTCCTCCTCTGGCGACGGCCATGGATAACTTAGGAGAGGAAATCGATGCGTTATAAAGAGGGTTGGAAAAGATGTATAGCGACTCTTTGGCTTCCCTAGGGTGGAAAGGGGAAATGTCGGGAAATTTTTTACCAGGGGAGGTGAAATTTGAAAAAGGAGAAGAAGGTGTACGTGGACTCGGCTCCTCCGACTTGCAGGATATGTAAATGGGAGAACCCACTGGTGTCGAATCCATGTACGTGGAAACTTCTTCAAGGCCTTGAGTGACGGAGGGGTTTATATTGAGAGTCAATGGGATATCTATAGGGATGAGCTTTAAGTCAGGCATGTTTCCCCTTGTAACGTAAGAGGTAGTCGGAGAGGTCTCGGTCTTGATCTTGGGTAGGAGTTGCTTGGACTTCAGGGTCTCGACTTCGACAACACTGTCCAATATTTTCTTGAGAGGAATTTCTCGCGAGGGTGAAGGTTTGAAAAAGTTATTATATTTAGACTGATTAGACTTGGGTTGATAGGCAACCACGTTTTGTTTAAAAAGACCCCTTGGTCTTAGTATTTTTTCAGGGTCGAAAACTAGCACTGTCTGTTTGGCATCTAGGTTTTGTCTGGTGTTCTTTCGAAAGGATGCCAACTTACTTAAGAGTGGATTCGCCAAGTGAATGATGAAGGTTTAGCCTTAACAAGGTGTTCACTCTTTGTTCACTATCAAAAAATGAAACATAGAAATGTCATTTTTTCAGGGGAAAGTGACTACGATTCTCCATCCCCGACAACAGTGCCAGAAATATGTTGTTCCAGAGTCTACACTTAAGGTCATAAAGTGTTGAGTCTAAGCATCTAAAGTGAGTGAATGAAAAAAAGTGGAATAAACAACTTCAGGGGATGAAGCTATGGCCGATCTCTGAGTTGTCTTTGTCTAGCTTCCAAATATTCTTGAATGTTGATATCCCATTCGATGGCAGCCCATGAACGTTCGAGCTCTGACCAGGTGATGGCAGTCTTAAGTATGGTATCAAAAATATTCAAAGTGATTTTGGTTTGATCCGATAGGCCGGGTTCGATGTTGGGTTGTCTTACGACTGGTACAGTCATGGGGAGAACAGAACTTTAAAAGAGGGTTGATGTTTTAAAGTGCTTATTTCAATTTTAGATTATACGAGGAAAATTCAGTGAAGCCAATCGAAGGGTTTAACAAAATTGAAGGTCATTTTCTGTAACTGAGTTAAAATATTGAAATCAAGTGTGGAAACATAGAGATGTCAACAATGTGGGGCATCAATTTCAGAGGAATCCCACGCTATAGTAGAAGAAGAAAAGAAAGAAATACCTTGATGAAAGCATATAATGTAGAGATCTAAGTAATTCACAGGTCTTGTACCTGCTAGTAGCCAATACAGAGGAAAAGTTGTAAATAACTAGATAACTAGAACCTGATCACCATAGTAGAAGTTATACTAAATTGCAGCTAAAACATTCATCAAAGACGTATATGTAAAAAATGACATGAAGCATGAAATAACAAAGGAAAACACATAACTCAATATTGACAGAATATGGAGTCTTCAATTCGCTTTGTATTAATCCTGTCTAAAAAGAACTTTCTTTATTACAATCTACCACCGAAAAAAAAGCCATTTCTATCTCTTCCTAAATGTATATTTAAACAAACTTCTAAACATTTAGAATTTCGATCGTTCTGGAAACTTGTCAGTTACAAATGAAAAAATGGAGCATTTCATCTCCTCATCTTTTGTATTCCCTCGTAAGGGTGGAGCACCATCCTTTCTCTTCTCTTCCAGCTCCATAAATAGAATGGGTTGACATCTGTCATTATTTAGCACCAGAAACCTGCCGCTTCACCTGCTCGATGCAAATGACACACCTTTCCACCAACTGGGCTATCAACCTGGAAGGCTCTGCTTGGTTGCTTGCCTCAAAGGTATAACAACTCTTCTCCAACTGTGGCAACCTTTTCCTTACTTGTCGGTCTTCCATGATGATAGAGCATAATTGTAAACTTGGTTGTACTAGCCACTTGTCCACTTGGACCATATCAACCTGGCTTATCTGGGATATCTCCACTTTCTCTTTCTACACGTTTTCTTTGATGTCCAGCTGGTGTTTAGCTATATTGATTTTTCCCAGTGTCCCAGCATTGCCTTCCTTATCAAGGTCTAACAAACTTTTATTTATCAAGGTGAATGTTTCCTCACATGAATTCATCACCTCATTAGCTCTCCCCCTGCTTTTTGATATATTCTGCTCCTATACCTTTAGCAAGATATTCCCCCTAGTTTGTTCTGCGATGGATAATTTGGAGTTCTCGACCATCTCTCTCTTCACCATAGCTATAACAATGTCTTGGAAAGCAACCTGAGCTGCCCCAACTTCTCTTTCTCTCAAAGAAATATTTTCTAACATTTGATCTATCGTCTGAAAGTGGTTTTGAATGGTTCCCACTTTTACAAGCAAGTCTTGTTGAGCCGTTAATACCTTCTGTTGGATTTCGGTAGCTTGGGATATAAAAAAATTTATGTCTAAAATTTGATTCTCGGCAACATCCAATTTCGATTGTAACTCTATATTTTGCTGCCCCTACTCGCTTACCTGCATTTGGCTAATTTTCGCCGACTAGCGCACCTACTCAAGGTCGGATCTAAGTTTCTCGATCTCCTGTAGATCGGCTATTCGGGATTGCTTGAGGATTTTTCTCACCTCATCTCTGGCATTTCCTTTAGCAGTAGCCACTTTAGCTTCCAACTGACTAATCAATAGGTTCTTTCATTTCAACTGGGCCTTCAAAGTTCCAACTAAGTACTGATTGGCTATAGCATAAGCCCCTAGTCTTCCTGTTATCTCATCTGTGAATTCTTCCTCTTTCACAGCCTTTCCATCTGTCATTATTTTAAATTTTTTAGCCACTACGCCCTCTCTTTGATATAATTCTTGCCTCACCAGGGCCCTCCTTTTTTTATCAAAGAAAAATTCGTTAGGAGGTAGCTCCTCTACAGAAATGGGCATCAATTCTTCATTGAAAATCCACCTCGCATCGGGATTCCCCTTTGTGAACTGTAAGGGTGTGATAATAGCAATCGAACTGTCGATTTCCTTGGATGGTTATTTTGGGGTAACATCTATGGTTGGCTTGTTTGACATGAGCGATAGTGAGTCGCCCGACCCTTGCGAGGGTATCTCTACTTGACCTTGGACCTGCTTGCCCGATGTACCCTTTTCAGGGTTTCCTTCCTCTTGGTAGGGGATTTTGGCTCCTCGCTCTAAGGTTCCAACCTCCCTTGTTTTCTCTTAGTTCTTCTCCTTTTTAGGACTCGAGTCCTTTGAACCTTTGGCTTCCATCTTCTGTGTAACCGGAAGCTTTGGGGTTTCACCCTGTAAAATCTGGGGGAGACAACTCCACCGATGCTCCTAGAATTTAAAGAAATCATCCATATCTCCAGGTGGCAAGGCTTGAATCTGAATTAGGACTTCAGATTAGGACCTCGTACCCAAAAATATTTCATCATGAGGGGAATCCTCGTGTTCATATCTCTTCAGGCCACAACTCGCCAGGTGATTGCTCACAACCTTACTAGGGTCATGCTTCTTGAACTCAATATCCACCAGCTTCATTTCTTCTAAAGCGGTAGCCTCAGCTTTGGCATGGCCATAATCTAACAAGGAATATGCACCAATATGAATGGGGAAGGGAAACCATACCTTTTTTTATACTCCTTTGAGCTCTTTGCTTATTCCGCCGAGCACAGTTTGCTTGGTGATCTCGTGACACAATAGCTTATCTGGAAAGAATAGTGGTAGAGCATATGGAGGAAAAGAGGTGCCGAAAACCCTGATATATGAAAATTTTGCCTCTATATACCAATCTTCCATGCTACTCAGGTTGGTCGTGACGCTATCTGAAATCTTGGGAGGCGGCTGGACAAAGATGGTGACATGCAATGGCACCATTACCCAGTTGAAGATATCGTAGATGAATTCTTTGGCTTTATTCTCCCAAAGCTTTGAGTAGTAGACATGAATAGGCTCTGTATTAGATGCAGCCTAGCTCCAGTTCATTAGTGGGAAGGGTGTCATGAAGCAGATGGCATCCATGATGTAAGCAAACATAAAGAATGAAGTTGCTTTCTTACTTTCCCTCTATGCTCAATATTCGATAATTTGACTGGTCAGACTGTCAAACAACAGTTTGGCCCAGTCGAAGGAGAAACCCTCAACAACTATATGAATGAGTGGTACCCATGGGAGGAAACAATGGGTAGTGTCCTCCTTCCCATACAACCTGCAAGCCATCATCGCTATGTACTTGAATTGTGGCTCCAAGGAAGAGATTGAATAGATCCCGTGAGTATTAGCCTTGAATTTCATGGGGTGTGAGACCCAATCTTTTATCAGATCGGATAAACTTTTTGCATATTGCTCGCACTCCTT
Source organism: Picea engelmannii (assembly GCA_009831015.1). Classification (NCBI taxonomy): domain Eukaryota; kingdom Viridiplantae; phylum Streptophyta; class Pinopsida; order Pinales; family Pinaceae; genus Picea; species Picea engelmannii. Next base: position 279,526 of record ML783803.1, read on the forward strand.
CTTCTTGAAACCTTCTAGAAATTTGGCATTGTGAGTAAGGTTCGGTGTGGGTGAAAATTTATACATTGCCCGCAAATTTTATGGCCTGAAAGTCCCAATTGTTACCTTATGTTCGTTGATAATCGTCCTGGTCGGGATGTCCACATGGCCCAGTGCCCACCTGATCATATAACAATAGGAAACAAGTTGGGGCCTCACCGCTATTTTTTGCATCTCTGCTTGAGCGACAATTTTGTATTTGGTTGATAAGTCACCCTTCTCGTTGTCGCTAGAATCATCCGAACAATTTACCGACTCAGATTGCAGAATGTTGGAAACGTATGACCATGTCTTGACAGAATTAATACTTCGGGGAGAGGTATCGAAAACAACGTCTGAACCATGACCTAAACTCTCGGAAGCTACCTTGGGAACTTTTCGTGGAGCCATGATAGAGAAACTTGCAAGCGGACCTCCTGTCAAAAAATTTGAAAACACAAACACTAGTTATCCTAGTGAAATGGCTTTGCGCGCAAATAGGAATGAAAACTGAAATAATGAAGGAAAATCTCTCTATCTTGGTCATTTAATCCCATGGGTGACCTTGCCAATAGAACGGTCAATTCTCTTAATAGAAATATTTGGAAGTAAAAACAAGATCTTACTATCTGTCACCTCACTGCAATTCAAATAAATGCCATAAATGCTTGACGATTCGTAACATTGAAAAATGGAGGATCATTCAAGACTTCATCTGTAAACCGCGTGTGTTAAATTTTGTTTAAGGCGTTAATTAATCTGGTTTAGTTCTTTCAATTTGGTGCACTTAGTTTCTAATCCCCTCTTCAGCGTTCACCACATCGGGTGTTTTCGCTCCTAACCACTAAACCTTAAAAACCCAAAATCACGATGGTGCGAGTTAATTGATTAAAAGTGATTTGACTTAATCCTTTTAATTAATCCATGCTTAATTAAAGAAAATTACGACTTCGTGGATCGGGGTTACGAAGGTACTTCCCTTTGGGGAAACAATCGTCGAGTCGTGAAATCACGATAGTGACTAACTAGGGTTTAAAGTGATTTGTTCTTGATACTAACCTGGGTAACTTTAACACAACTTCGTGGATTCACAAGTCGGAGGCTTGAGAAACGTTCAACGCGTAACTCTCAAGAGCGAGGTTACGAGGTACTAAGAGATGATAAGCCCCTCTTAGTCTTTTAGTAATGGTGATTAAAATTAGAAAGGTTTTTTCCATTTCACACGCCGGGATACTGCGACTTTAGGGGGTAGAAACATGAAACAAACGAAGTCCTGAAATCCAACCTTTTGGGGCTTAAGTATAACATTTCATGTCTTTAGAGAAAGGCGGCTCCAACAGGTCCCGTGCGTTAATTGCGGGTCTCGCTTTCCAGGTGACAGAGAAAACTTTTCCAGCCGCAACAGATATCCCTTCGTGCGATGAAAGGTGGTTTAAAGGCATTCCTTTGGACGCACAATGCTATGAAGACTTCATCAAGCGAGACTATTTAGGTGGGAAATTCAAAATGGGCATTCCAAGTAGATATTTGCAGGGGCCTTTTCAGAAAATCCTGGAGGTAATTAGGAAATATTTCACCTGTGAGGGAAGGTTCGACAAAATACATTCACATCACTTTATATTTTTGATGGATTTCACGGGAAGGAGACCGTTAAATATTCCCTTTTTCTTGCACCAAAGCCTTCGAGAAATGGCAGACAATACCCAAGCTGAAGCAAATCAGTCGAAGAGGAAAATATTGCATGTCTCGCTGATTAAATTGATGGTGGTTGAGGAGTTACGGTGAATGGGAAATAACTGGGATTCATTTCTACTTATAGCTGGCATCCCCAATGATCCAAAAGGAGATTTCCCTCTACCCGCGAAAAACGTAAATTCGCACTGCGCGGAGACTGAAGCAGGAAAGGCTGCGGAGGAAGGAAAGAATTTGGAAGCCCTGTCCCCCCAACATTCGATACCTCGGAGAAGGGGCGGGCCAAGGAAGAAAAAGGAAGTCAGGGAGACCCAAGTCCCGAGCGAACCATGCGCAAAGTCGGTCGCTGAAGAGTTATTCATGCACGCCATTCGGTTGGAACTTGTCGAAGGTACAAGTAGCGAAAGTTGGGGCAGAAGGAGGAGGACATACACTAAAGGCACAAATGTTAGTGAGTCGTCGTAGCAGCTAAAGAACACGCAGCTCACTATTGCTAAGCTATACCAGGAAAATAGATAATTGAGACAACAGTTAGCAACAAAGACCCTTGAAGCATCAACATCACAAGGCCACGAGGGAAACATGACTTGGCTCAAGAGACAGCTCAAGGAAGTGCATGATACAATTATACAGTTGCACGAAGCACAGATGATGTCGGAAGAAGGGAATGCAAAACACTTCAGGGAATGTGAACCGGCCATGGATAAATTTCGCGCGGCTCTAGCCAACGCGCAGAAGAAGATGAAAGGGAACGCGGTTCTACAAAGGCAAGTGATGAACCTGAAAAGGCGCAACTGGTCTCTTAGAAGAATGCTTTGAGTATCAAAACTACAAACGAGACCAGAACCATGATCGACCGACTCCATTTTTTGTCTTCTGATACGTGGAGCAGAGACCTTGTTTCCCCACGTCCTTTTTCCTATCGGGAGTTAGGGACTTTGATAGATACCCACGTGGAAAACATACAATGCACAAAGATGGAATCTCATCCATTGCAAAGGACAAGTGTACGTTAGAAGTGATATAGTTTGAAGAAAGGCATTGTTCCCTAGCTGGGGTCATCATTTTGGAGGCACCTGCAATGGTTTGCAGTCACCCGCCACATGCACGCACCGACAAACGATCACATGGCAGAGATCAAGGCCATTACAATGTGTGGCGGGAGTCTGGAAGAACACTTGATCATCCAGATGCCCTGTCAAAGAAAATCATTGACACATCACTCTCTAATGACAAGATCTTGTTGATGACTGAACCGTCACGGAAAAGATGAGCAGCTATGATGAGACTGAGTACAGTTAGTTTCTATTTTTAGCAAAGTACCATTCGAAGAGCCATCTGACAGAGAGTAGTCGAAACCTAGTTTCTAGTGATAGTAATTAGAATGCAGGGTAGCCCAAGCGGCACACCCTTGTCTATATATTCCATTTTTTCAGTGTAATCCAGGTTGGTTGGAAAAACAGTGTAGACAATGACTATTGAATGTGTTTTTGGTCCGATTGAAACTTAATGCAAAGGTCCTGAAGATTTGATGAAAAGATTCTAACGGTGACAGTTTGATGTATTGTATTCTCTCTTTGCATATGTGATTTCATGTGTTCTTTAAATTCACATATGTAATTTCTGTCTAAATCGGAACGTGATTTTGAATCTATAATTCACCGCAAAGTGCTCTAGGTTTGCGCCATTTAGACAAACTTTGTTTCTTCTAAGCGAACTCCAAATTCATCCCCAACGGTGCTTCGAGTTGCTTCATTTGTTTTTTCTCACGCCACACACAATGATTTTTAACTAAATATTGTTTCTCATTTAGCCTTTATCCTCTCAAGTTAAGTCATTGAGTCATTTGTTTCTATCGTTTTCTTAAATCGACTCCATAGTCCAAGGTATTGCTTTCTTTCACCAATAGAACTAGAAATTATTGTTTAAAGGTGTTAAATCTAGCCCATAGTTTAAAGCCATATCTTGTACAGAGACAAATTCTCCAGAGAGAGCCCTCTCTGGATCTGAAAAGCTAGTTTCGGGATTCAAAGTTGGTTTGTAGGTTGCCTCTATCATTCATTTCTCAGTTGAACGAGGTTTACAGAGTGCTAACAGTATCAATCATGACATGGGCTATAAGAACATGCTTTTCTTATAGACTTTTCTCATGCAATAAATGTTATTTTTTCATCTTTGTTATTCTTTTGTACACTTAATGTCTTGAGCATATGAGTTATTTACGTATGAATAAATATGAATTAGACTTTTTTGGTTATACACTTGTATGCATTTGTTATCTAACTTTGCAAATTCATGACATTTATCTGATTGAGGTGTTTTGCAGAGTTTAGTTTCATTTCATCTCATCTGATTACTATAACTCGTTCCTTGCTAGGATAGGATAAGTTAGAAGTAGTTTAGATTTATTTTTATGCATTTGCATATTCTTCGTATACATACTTCATTCACATAACCATCCATATTTTCACCCTCACAACCAATAATAGTATATTGGAAAGAATCGGGATGGGTGTCCTAAACTAAACAATCAATAGTCTAATTGGGACCGTGTACTTGGGAGTACCCCTTCCTATTACTGGGAAATTCCATAACAAATATTTCACATTATTTTTATCTAATTGTCATATTTGTATCATGTTTAATCTAATTTCCTATTGTTGTAACATATTTATGTTGTATTGAAATAATTGTTGCAACACATGTTGTAACGGTTGCTCCAACACATAATGAATTAGTTAATGCAACACATGTTGTAACGGTTGCTCCAACACATAATGAAATAGTTAATGCAACACATGTTGTAACAGTTGTTGCAAAACACGTTGTAACAATTTTTGCAATAGGTTTTAGGAGCTTGTCATCACCATATTTCATCATTATGGACTTGACAACACTTCCATTACTGCTTGCCAGAGATTCCGGACTTGACATGTTCATATTCTTATTGCATATTTGCATGATAAAAAGTATTCATAGATTGTATACTACCAATATTTGTAATTAATCCCTAGCTAAAAGATCCTTGGGAAATGCATGGCTAGCTATGTACAATAATTCATAGCCTGAGTAAATGTTGTTTACAATTTACATCAGGAAGAAAGTCACTCCCATGAAGCAGTTACTTGTAGCCCCTAGATCTGTCAAAACACCCCTATTCATTCTCTTAGAATGTCGTGAGTTGTTCTATGCAGACGAAGCCACCCAAGTATGTTTCCTATATAGGCTGAACTCATGGGGTTATCATTGCAATTTTGGACTTTCCTAGAACTCATATTTTCACCAATTAAAATATTTATTTTCCTTGAGCCTGTGAGTTCGTAATCCCTATGGGATTTCTTCTTGTGACATGCAAGGGTATTTCGTTATAGTGAAATTGTTATTTTAAATAGTTGGGGATACGGGGGCTTGAATGTCGAAATAAAGAACATATCCAAGTCTCATGAGACGGTTTTTGTTTGTGAGGTATAAAAAATGACATGGGTTGTAAGAACATGCTTTTCTTATAGAGTTTTCTTATGCAATAAATGTTAATTTTGTAGCTTTGTTATTCTTTCTTACACTTAATGTCCTGAGTATATGAGTTGTTTATGTATGCAAAAATATGACTTAGACTTTTCTAGTTATACATTTGTATGCATGTTTTGCTTAACTTTGCAACTTCATGAAATTTATCTGGTTTAGGTGTTTTACAGAGTTTAGTTTCATTTCAAATTATCAAGTAACTATTTTTCTCTCATAGATAGGATAAGATAGCTTAGAATTATTTTAGATTTTTTTTTATACATTTACATAGTATTCATCTACATCTTTCATTCGCATAACCATCCACCTTTTCACCCTCACAAGTAGTAATGGAAACCATGAAAGAATCTGGATGGATCTCCTAAACCAAATGGTACATAATCTAATTGGGATTGTGTACTAGGGAGTACCCATTATTGTTGGTGGGAAATTATGCAACATACATTTCATATTATTTTAGTATAATCATCGTATATGTATCATGTTTAATATGATTTCCTATTGTTGTGGCATGTTGATTCTGTGCTGAAATAGTTTCTACAACACATGTAACAATTGCTCCAACACATGATTAAATAGTTGTTGCAACAAATGTTGTAATAGTTGTTGCAATGCATGTTGTAACAATTGCTCCAACACATGATTAAACAGTTGTTGCAACAAATGTTGTAATAGTTGATGCAACACATGTTGTAACAGTCGTTGCAACACATGTTGTAACCGTTGCTACAATAGGTTTTAGGAGCTCTTCACCACCATCTTCCATCATTCCAGACTTGAAAAAAATTTGATGACTACTTTATAGATATTGACAGGTGAGCCTTTCACTTATTGTGTCTTCATTAATATATCATATGGATTTGATGATGCATTTTTCTAGCTCTTTGGATTTCATAGTTTCTTCCTAAGAGAAGTCATGTGAGAGGGCTTGTGTTGTTACTTTTATGCACTAGTTTTGAATATCTTTCACTCAAGGCACATATTATTTTTCTCATGAATTTATTTTTAATTTCTTTTTCACTCAAAGTGTATATTCTCTCGCTCGTTTCCCTGTTGTTGTTGAAATTAAAATTAAAGAAACTAATCCCACTTTATGCAATTTTATCTATAATTTTTACCATGCTCTTGGGGGCTTTCTGGGTGCTTGAGGGAAGCTTAGTGTGTTAAATTATCCCAAGTTTATATGTATATTTACACGCATAAATAATAGTACAAACATCTTAGGGACACCCCTAGTGGCTATAAAAGCATCAGCCCGAACGAAGAGGTATATTACAATGAGAGGGTTAGATTGCCTATAGTTAACTAGCTGACCTATTCATCTTCTTATTGCATATTTTCATGATAAAAAGTATTCATCGGTTGTATACTACCAGTATTCTTTATTAATCCCTAGGTTAAAGATCCTTGGGAAACCCATGGCTAGCTATGTATAATCATTCACAGCCTAAGTAAATGCTTTTTAAAATTTACATGAGGAAGAAAGTCGCTCCCATGAAGAAGTCACTTGCAACCCCTAGATGTGTCAAAACACCCCGAGTCATTCTCTTAGAATGACATGATTTTTTCTCTACAGAAGAATCTACCCAACTATATTTATTGTGTAGGTTGAATTCATGGGGTTGTTAATGAAATTTTGGACTTTCCTAGAACTCATATATTCACCAATTAAAAATTTCATTTTCCTTGAGCCTGTTAGATTCTTCAATCTACAAACCTAGAAGAAGGTTTGCCTCATAATCAACTTGTCTAAATACTTGGTGTTTTAAAGGGTTAGAAAAAATTATCTATTTTGGCAGCATTGTTGTTCTATGTGGGGTCTCATCTATTGCTCAAGCTAGGGCCTCCTATGTGACTCTGTGGGTTAGGTTTGTCTCTCTGTGTCAGTCCTCAGTTTTTGGGTATAGGGTTGTCTCTCTCTGTTAGTCCTAGGGATGTTGGTCTCTATCGGTCCTCTCTTGTCTATTGCAGTCGAAGTTGGGGTTAGAATTTGTTGTTTACTATTTTTGAGAGATCAAATGTGGTGAGGAGAGGGTTTTGTTTGGATTATGTTTTTTTTTATTTGGTAATTTATATAATACATATAATATATTATATATTTTTTATATTATATAAATTATATATAATGCATTTAATAAACTATTATTTATTATATAATTAATATGTACTATAATAATTAAAACCAATTTCCTCTAAAACACTTCCCCTCTAATAGAATTAACACCTATAATCCTTGACACTTGATCAAGATAGTCCATATCTAATATAAAACATAACCATAATATTGCAAACATTATAAACCGTAAATTTTATAACCTCTAATGCCTAACTATTATAAACACTTTGAACCCTTAACCCTATAATCTTTATTGTTAGAAATACTTAAACATTACGACCCTTAACCCTTATCAGAAAATACGATGATCATGATGACAATGATGACAACACCACAACGACAATCATGATAGTGATGATTATGAAGAGGAGGAGGAGGAGGAGGAGGATGACTATGTTGATTATGATGATGAAAATGATGACAACAACAATGATGATCATTAACCCATATAAATAATTACTTTAAAGAGAATAAATCATATAAAACATATAATCACATACCTCCTATATTTCAACATTTCTGCAATATAATTCTTCTTCTTCTTCTTCTTCATCCAACTCTACATTTGTATCATCTGGTTCATAATCGGTGTTGAAAGGATTGTCCATATCAACATCATCATTGATTTAATTTTCAATAATATCATCATCAATATCATCATCTAGAACATTTTCATCTACATTTGGCTCAACTTCTTTGACTTCTTCATCTGAAAGTACATCTACCTCATGCTCCTTTGCATAGTCTTCTTCTTCAATATCATCTTCTTCTAGTAGATTATACTTTACAAGCCTTCCTCCTGGATTGTATCTAACAATGTATGACCAACCTTCTTTACCTGGAACCTCTGAATAAAAGACTTGCTCACATTGGCTTGGAAGAACATAAGTTTTTGTACCAGGCTCAAAGGTCCTTGTGTTAACCATGGAAAATCCATTAGTATTCTCAATAACAGTTCTATCGAGATCACATTCATTCATCCATAAAATGTACCGTTTGAACTCGAACAAAAATAACTTGAAGGATTTAATGTCACACCCGATTATATCATCCAAATACCCATAGTATCTATTTTTTTATATTGTTGGATGCTTGTCACTTCTTGAGGAAACATTAGTGACCTAAAAGACTACAATTATCCCACATTCAAAAGTTTTCTTTTTGTCATCCAACTTTTTGATGTGAAATTTATGACCATTGCACCACATAGACTTGTGTTGTGTCAACTGCAATATGTTTGACACGTAAAAAATGCATTATCAATCAATAAACATATTTAGACTTAGGAAAATTTTATAAAAAAAACACCACATAGATTAATATATTGGAAAAAAAAAAAAACATGATGTGGGTGAATAATATGCTTGCGTGTTTATCTTTTAAATCATATGATAAATCAATTTCCCTCCGAGTAATATTGGTATCTTGATTACAATGAGATTATTTAAGCAAATTAGTCAAACAAAGTAGCTACCCCTTCCCATGATAACCTACCATTACATTGTATACATTGATCTGTCCATACATTCATCCAATCAAGATTGTTTGCAATGTATAAATGTAGTGCATCCCACTCTTGACCAACCGTATGAAAAAATAATAAACAATACTAATTAGAATAAAGATGAATATAAATTGATGGAAGATAAATAAAAATTAAATAACTACAATATAGAAATAAATAGATATTAATGCAAAGTATTATATATCTCTACCATCTAATTACCTTTCACTTTCCTCATTCTACCTTTCTCGACTAGGACCTGCCCTTCGAATTTGTTAATGGAATTGACATCCCAAATCCGAGCCCCTTCATGATTTTTTCTTCTAAATTAGGAATATACTGACTAATATACACCAAGGATTGATATACCATATATCCCTCCACCATAGAGCCCTTGTGACGTTCTTTTTTTCTAACAAAATCCTTCAATGACTTCAAGTGCCTCTCCACCATCCACATTGATCTTGTGTGTACAGGTCCACACATTTCAATCTCCTCAACTTGGTGCATGAGGTAGTGTTCTTGTGCACTAAAAAATGTCAAAGGTAGATAACTTTTCATTTCACACTTTAGTAGTGGAATTTCTCTCCTCCAATAATTTATTTCTTCTTTATGGATTTCTTTAGATGGAAACCACCTACACATGATATAACAAATCAAATCATAGGTTTCAACAACAATGTGTGTGTGTGTGTGTGTGTGTGTGTGTGTGTGTGTGTGTGTGTGTGTGTGTGTATTGAAAGTAAAACAGATGTCGACAAGTTGAGTAATGGAGATTTTGCATAAAAATCATAAATATTTACCTCATGCATTTTACAAGATCATGTATAACTTGTTTTACATTGTTTTCAAAGCTATCAGGGAGAGATGGAGGTAGAACATATTGTAACAAAAAAACAATCATTAATTTTTTTGAAAAGAAAACAAAATTTTTATACTAAAAATTCGTATATTTACCAATATTTAAATCCAACAAAATAATTACCTTAATGAAGGTATGTCAGTCATGAGTGTTCACCCCACCAAGGTCACCTTTCTTTGTTAAGATATTCTTTATGTTTGAAGCAAATTCCATGAGAAATTTAATTTTCCAAATGACCTCTTTTACAACATTGCTTTGCTACTCTATAATTAACCATGGAAGACTATTTCAATGTCCACCACTATTTGAATTAATCACATTTTTCATTGCATAATTGACTTCCTTTACAAATTTTGACAATTTTTTCTTTGTCACTCCTTCCATCTAATATTCTCCACAATGTTTTTGTTACATTCTTCCCGATATGCATTCTATAAAAATATGAACTATTTATAAGTGTTCATAGTAGGGAAACCTATTGAATTATATAGGGTAACTTTTTGTTCCTCATGGAATCCCATTAATTCCTTGATGACATTTATGAAAAATAAATGAGATTACAATAATAATTGTTAGATACAATAAACAAAATTCAATACAAATTAAAATTCTAAAATATTAATATATATATCACACATAGACTAAATGCTTACCTTGACGATTTCTATTATATTCCAACTTCCATATGTGAGGTGTCATTCTTTGTGGTTTTATTTCAGTCTCTTCTTTCAAATTGAAAAGATGTTTTTTTGTAGTTCAATACCTATGGTTCTTAGGGAGGAGGTGCCTATACTCATCAAACATATTCTTTCCTAAACTTCTTGAATGATGTGATTTCATCCTAGGAACACAACCTGGACATGAAAATTTACCCTTTGTTTAAAGACCCTAACCTGCAAGATATGGATTAATGTTAGTATTATTTAAATAACAAGTAATTAATATTTAAGAAACATGCATCATATTTTCATAAAATTATATACTATTAAAGTGAAATAGTATGTTATAAACACAAAAATGTGTTATCCATGGGGCATCATGAATTTTCCATGTAAGTATTCCATGGAATTGAAGTTGGGTTTTCCCTATTGGTCTAGAGATGTATGCAATTATAAGACAAACGAAATGCAACGTTCAAACCAATTTTGTAAACAAATACCTGGAACAATCATTGTCAACATTGTGTGCTCCCTCTTTATTGAAATCCAAGGAGGAAGGTTATTGTTTATAACAAAAATATGCTACACTGAGTAAATATACCTAATATTACCAAATGGATTGACACCATCAGCTACCAATGAAAGAAAAACATTACGAGGTTCTTCTCTTAAAATCGAACATCTTTCTCCAATTTTCCTAAATGTAGAACCATATGTTGGCATTCTAAGAACACCATATTCACTTATGTGTCGTTCATGGTAATCCATAAACTATGCAATGATCATTGCTTTGGCACTTGAAAAATCATTCCAAACTATTGGAATATGATGAAGAACCTTGTGAGGCACCTTTTTTATTACTTGATCGATTTGATATCTATTGATTTGAAATTGTGGGCATTTAATTTCTGATGCATATTGTCCATAATATATAATATGATCATTAGGACATGCATCAATAACTTGATACTCCATTCCAATATCTTTCATAATGTCACACAACTCTGAGTATGTGTGAGGTAAATTATTTGACAATGGTAAGAAAAAATCACCTAACTATATACAACATAAAAAATACATAGTTAATGTAAATAATAGTAATCATAAATATTGCATCCTTAATTTACACATTAATTGAGACTAAAAATAGAGAAAAATAAGATCAACCTTTACGTATAATATGCAACTAATTATATTACATACCTTAGGATCTGTGTGAGACAAGTGTTTGAAAAAACATTCAATACCTTCAAGTTCACAAACAACATTATAGAAGAGAGAATATTTGTTCTTGAACCTTCATAAAGGGGTTCTTCTTCCTTCTCAAGAAGAGATACATCATGAATATCATCAAAGTTTTCCCCATCGATAGGATCAAATATGTCCTGGATCAATCTATTTTCCCATCATCTGGCTCAATAGTATTATTGATGTCATCTTCTTCCATAGGATTGACTTAATCTTCAATATCCATACCATATTCCATATCTTGTACAATATTATTTCTGCTACTACTAGGTAGATATTTATCCGGCGACAAACACGTAGGAGGATTTATCTTTATAATTACAAACAAAATTAGTGTATATAACAAATATTAAAAGGAAATATTTTTTTATAAATACAATAAATACAAAGATAGATATAATGAATTATTTACCATGGGACGTTATGTACACCCCCCTTCACAATTCCCATGCCTCCAACAATGTCTTTCAATTGTTTTCCATACAAGTCTTCTTCTATTCAAGCCCCTCCATTGATTGCAAAGGAAATAACATTTCCCATCACCCTATGCCTCCAATGCCTCCCTTAAACTAGCAAACATCCTTTCACTCTCTTTAGGTGTTGGCATTGGGATTTCCTATATTTACAAAAAAATCCACTAAAACAATATAAGTACAATATACAAATATATTCCTATGATACAAATGTCATCAAATATTGACCCCGTATCTACTAGAGAATTAATCCATTGTCATCATATATTTATTAAAGGTTTACAATAGTAGTCAACAATTATAAAGAAATCAAAACCATACATTTTTACCACATAAGTTCCAAAGATTCACTATAAGAAAATAAAATCAAACAATAAAGGAGAATTAGACCAAGACAAATTGTATAGTAACTAAATGGAATTGAATAGACATGTTCATACCAATTTCCTAGGCAACAATGTTTGTCCCCAAATAAAAGAGGGTCCAAGCTTATGGATCCAATGTGAGTATTTAAAAAAGAGACAAAGTAATATTAAAAATGTGTAACCTTCAAATTACAAAATCCGAGCTATGCAAATCAAGAATTCGATTTGAGGAAAATAGAACATAGAAAAAAGAATAATAATTCATGAAATAAACAATGAGCATAAAAATATTTTATATTCGTTGCACCTACAACAAAATAATCAAAATCACTCACTGTCATCAGTCTTCTGACAAACGTTGACTATGTCAAAGTTGGCCAATTCAGTGACCATTAAACTGTTTTCAAATGGGTAGTTTCCATTATCTAGGATCGTCAATATATAGATGAACTATCATTGCATGATCAATGAATATAGAAGTTTGTCAAAAGTACGACATTCATCACGGTGCCTAAAAAAAATGATTAAAATTTTAATATTATGTTGTGATTTGCAACGATGTGATTAATTTTATCCTTATCTTTGGAAGTTTTTGACAAATTTTTGACCCCATATGCACTAAAACTGAGCAGGAACTCAGTTTCTCCTTGGTTACTACCTTTGTTAACATGTATGCAGGATTTTGTCAAGTATGTATATTTTCCAACTTCATTTGTCCATCTTCCAAAACAGATCGTATGAAATGGTACATGATTTGTATATGTTTAGTCTTTGAATGAAAAGTTGAGTGCTTTGCAATATGAATGGCACTCTCATTGTCAAAGTACAACCTGTCATTCTCTTGTTTCTTTCACAATTCCTCCATAAACGTTTGTAACCAAATCATCTCTTTACCAACCTCTGTAGCAGTAACACACTTTGATTTTGTTGTTGAAAGTGCAACAACCTTCTGCAGTTTCAATATCCAACTTATTGTTGTTCTACCTATAGTAAAAACATACCCTGTGGTGCTCCTTCTGTTATCTTTATCACTTTCCATATCTGAATCAATGTATCCCTGTAGAACAATGTTTGAACCTCCAAAACATAAAGCATGAGTAGTGTGAAGCCTCTCAAATACCTGAGAATCCACTTTATTTCCTTCCAATGTTATTTACCTAGATTGTTCATATACTTGCTCACAACTCTCACTGCATGTGCAATATCTGGTCTTGTGCACACCATCGCATACATCAAGCTACCAACTACTGATGAATTAGGGACCCTAGACATGTATTTTATCTACTCATGTGTCTTGGGAAATATTTCATTGGTTAATTTGAAATGGATGGCCAAAGGTGTACTAACCGGTTTTGCATTCTACAATGTAAACCTCTCCAGTACCTTCTCTATGTACTATCCCTGAGACAATGTCAGTTTCTGATTTTTCTTGTCTCTTGTTATTCTCATACCAAGGATTTTATTTGAAGCACCCAAATCCTTCATCACAAATGAATTAGATAATATCCTTTTGAGAAAATGTGTATCCTACATGTTAGACCCTACAACAAGAATGTCATCTACATACAGTAGCAAGATAATATAACTTCCATTTTCTATCATCTTAAAATAAACAAAGTGACCAGAATGACATCTACTACAACCTTGCTCTGTCATAAACCTGTCAAATTTCAAATACCACTGCCTTGGGCATTTGTTTAGGCCATACAAGCTCTTCTTCAACCTACATACAAAATTATCCTTCCCTTTGACCTCATACCCCTGTGGTTGTTGCATACAAATTTCTTCCACCAAATTCCCACAGAGAAAATTTGTTTTTATATATAAATGTTCAAGATGCAAATCTTCTAGTGCCACAAGACTTAAAATAGTCCTAATTGAAGTAATTTTAACAATAGGAAGAAAATATTTCATCAAAATATATACCTTTGTTCTTTGCAAACCCATTTACAATAGGTCTGACATTGTACCGTTGTTTTCCTCCATCTTCTTCCTTCAACCTGTAAACCCATTTATTCTCGAATGCTCTTTTTCCATCATGTAACTCAACCAAGTCCCAAGTCTAGTTATTTACCAAGGAGTCCATTTCCTCTTTCATGCCTTGCTCCCACTTCTTTTTAGTGTCTACCTACATTGCCTCTTCATAACTTTTTGGTTCACCAGAATCCATCAATAATAAATAATACAGTGAAGGAGAGTATCGTTTAGGGGGTCTACTTAACCTGGTATATATTGTAACAACACTTGCAGGAGTTTGAGGTACCTTTCACTCCTATTTTTATACATTTTGATTTTCTAGTACCTTTGAAAAAAAAAATTCTTTGATTTCATCAAGCAATGTGTATTTTGTGTTTTCCTTTTCTTATTTCTTTCCCTGTAACTGATATTTTTTCATGAACTGTTCATTGAATATTGCATCTCTACTCCTAATGATTTTGTGATTTTAATAATCCCATAAGCGATAACCAAAATCATTAACATCGTATCCAATAAAGGTAAACTTATTGGATTTTTCATCAAGCTTTGTTCTATTTTCTTTATCAATATGGGCAAATTCTTCACAACCGAAAGTCTTTAGAAATGAGTAATTTACATTTTTACTATTCATTCTTCCTCTGGAATGCCACCATCTAAGGATATTGAACACCCTCTATTTATTAATTAAACATCAGTATGTACAACATCTACCCAAAACTCATAGGGAAACCCTGCGTACAGTCTCATACTCCTTGCATGTTCCATGGTTGTCTCATTCATCCTTTTTGAAAGACCATTTTCTTGTGGTGTTCCTGGAACTGTCTTCTCTCTACGAATCCCATTGTATGAATAGTAATTATGTAACTCCTTGCTGAATTATTCCACCTCCATTATCTGATCTGAGACACTTCAACCTTTTTCCTGTCTCATTCTTAACCAAATTTTTCCATTTCTTAAAAGTGTAATAAATATCATATTTTTTCGAATGCAATAAACCCAATTTTTCCTATTTTCATCATCAATAAAAATTAGATAATAATGAGAGCCACCAAGAGATGATACCTGAGTTGGTCCCCATACATATGTATGCACAAGCTATAAATGTTAAATGTGTTTTTCCTTACCAACTTTGAGAAATCCGACTCTCTTTTGTTTTCCATGAACATAGTGCTCACATAAATCCAAATCAACTTGTTTAGGATATGACAAAAAAAATTATTTTTTGGACTATATGCATTCCCTTCTCACTCATGTTTCCGAGCCTATGATGCCACAATGTTGTATCCACTCATGTAGAAGCTAAAGATATAGAAGATTCCACATTAGCAGTACATAAATACAATGTACCTATCTTCTCTCATTTTTCTATTACAAGTGATCCTTTAGTGACCTTCCATGCCTTTTTTGTAATGTTTATATATAGCCTTCACTTCCCAACTACCTTGTTGAAATTATATTTCTTCTCAAATATGGAACATGTCTCACCTCTTTGAGCAATCATTGGTTTCAATTGTTTAACTTTATTTGTACCTTACCCATTCCAACAATTTTATATGGTTCATCGTCACCCAAATAAACCTATCCAAAATCACCTTGAACATAATATTGAAATATTTCCTATGGGGTGTGGCATGAAATGAATCCCCTAACTCTAATACCCAAGAATCATTAATAGTATCTAAAGAAAAAATCAAATCATCTTGTAACACATCACCTACTACATTTTCTTCCTGATTTTTCTCTCGATGTCCATCCTTGTTTCCTTGGAGATTTTCATTCTTTCTTCAAATGTCCTTTCTTCCCACAATTCCATCACTCTATATTTGCTAGCTTGGATTTGGATATTCCCTTCCTAGACTTCCTATGGTTCCCTGGGCTCTTTCCTCTTTCCCTTCGTCTTCCCCTGTTCTACACGGTCAACGCATTCCCTAATGTCTCACTTGTGATTTTCCATCACATTTCCTCACTAAGGATAATGCCAAAAACATCATCAAATTTTAGATTGTTTGAACCAGAGACAACGTTACTTACAATCATGACCAATTCATTCCATATTTCTGGTAATGAGAACAAGATTAGAAAACTTACCTGATTAGTAACCTCATAATCAAATTTCACTCCTACAAAACTTACCTGATTAGTAACCGTATTAAATTCATTTAAATGATCGGAAACAAACCCATCTTTTGACATCTTCATATTAAATAATTGCTTCATTAGAAATATCGTGTTGGAGGCCAAGGGTTTTTCATATATTTTAGTCAATGCCTTCATCAAATCCTTTGTTGTATTCTCTTTTGAAATTTTGAAAGCCATCGACGCTGCCAGGCATAGTCGTATTGTTCCTAGTGCCTTTCGGTCAAGAACCTCCCATTCTTCGTCCTTCATATTCATCGATTGTTTTTCTTTTCTTCCCAATGGTAGGAAAAGATCCTTCTAATATAGATAGTATTCCATTTGAGTCTTCCATAATTGGTGGTTTTGGCCATTAAATTTCTTGACCCTAAACTTTCCATCTTTTGTGATTACTCCCTCTCGAACCAAGAACCCTCTTTTCCTATGAGTTACCTTTCGCTATGATACTAATTGTTAGAAAAAAGAGTATCATAGAGCAATAGAATTAAACAAATGCGGAAATAAAACACAAAATATACACAATACAAATAGAGACATATATATACATGGTTCACCGAATGTGGCCTACATCCACTTGAGAAATTTCCAATTCTTCCTTTAGTATTATCTAAGAAATGAAGTGATGCAACCTACAACACACCTGTTGTAACTTCTTCTTCTTTTCTCACAGTCTTCTATATCATAATACAATATTCACACTCCTACACTGGCACAATAAAATTCCATCATACATAAAAGAGGGTTTTTTTCTAGGGAAAAAAACCCTATCATAATGTCTACTATCATGTCTGCAACCTAATGATGAACGATCCAAATTGAGTACGAAATTACAATATTTTGCACGGAAAATTTCCCTTTATTTTCAGGGGCGTTGCCCCAGAACCCCCTCCATGGGGGGCTCCATAAAGTGTATTTTCCCCCCTTGGACCCCCTGGCCACAAATGTGGGGGGGTGGATCCCCCCCACACCCCCCCATTAGGAAATGGGATCCAAACATGGTTGAAACAAATACCTATGAATCAGGAAGATAATCAAGCTCCATAACCAACGGGTTGTCTGCTTGGGAAGCATCATAAGACACCATTCAACTATGGAAAAGCATGGAGAGCACAAAACCTGATGGAATTGGTTCAAAGTGATGTCTTCTACATCAATATACCTTCACCAGTAGGTGAAAGGCATATTTTGACTTTTATTGATTATTTCTCTCACTTTACATGGGTTTAATTTTTGAAGAATAAGAACCTTGTCTTTGAAAAATTCAAGGAGTTTAGAGCCTTTGATAAAAATCAATGTGGCTGACCCATCAAGTGCTTAAGATCAAAAAATGGTGGTGAATATGTAAATTAACCCTTTGAAGAATACCTACTTTGATCTTGTATTGATTGGTAATGATCAGTTCCTCACACACTGTTATAACCCTAATTTGCACCATACATGCTTACCTGGCATCGGGCCATCCCAGATCCCTTCTTTGCCAAAGCACTGCTAAACAACTCTTTAAAAAATCTCTTTTATAAGGGCCCACGTGCCCAACTCCATTACTGCATGCGTGTACACGCTAGCTGACCTAAAAGAACCCGTGTGTACTTGCAAAAGCATGAAAAAAGGAAAGTTGCCAACGGAACACACAGCTTTGGGTGAGTTAACTGAATCTTCCAGCCATGCATGGCCGAGGGTTCGTCCAAATAACTAGCTTCTTCTAGCCTATAAAAGAAGGGTTAGGGGTCCCATTTGGAGGAGGAGAATAAGAGTAAAGAAACTCTACCCAATTGCACATTCCCATTGTCCCAACCCTTTAGCCATCCTTGTGCAAAGAGAGATACAAAGCAAAGAAGTTGGAGGACATTTGAAGAGGAGCCCAGGATCAGGTTTGCGGAGAAGTGGCCGGTCTCGACATTGTAAGTTGATTCATTAAAGTTAATAATAAAGAAATGTTTTTCCCATCCCACTATATGAGTTCTTCATAGTCTAGTAAATATATGTTTGAATATCTAACCCATTAATCTGTAGAACAAATGCATGTAGAGTTTGTTGCTTGTTTTGTACGCAGTTCAGTCTTGGGAGGATAGCTGCTAGCAAGCGATCAAACATGAAGAAGGATTGACATCGAAAATCTAGAACAAGGTATATTCATTTAACCATGTATTAGGTCTGGGACGATGGTAGAAAGTAGGATTCTTTCGGTCTTATCTGCATGCATAATATAACCCTAAGTGCTAGTCCGTAGGGGGATTTCCCACCACAATAGAATTGGCGACCATACTGGGGAAGTCTCTAGGGTTCCTGGGAATATTTTTGGGTATTTTTAAAAGACTGGTTTTCTTTCCTGTTTTTTGAAGTTTTTGCAAAGTCTGAGCTAACAGAGATTCTGGTCTTCCATGCGAGCTATCTATGTTTCTTTGCTTGACTATGTTTTTTCAAGACCCACAAAGGTACACACGGCCTGCATAAGGTTTTCACGCATGTACCCACGCACTACTTTCTTACAACCCGCGTGTAAACGCTAGCTGAAGAAGTAACAATAGCGTGTATTATTCCAGAAAATTTTTGGAGGCAATCATCCTCTTCCCTGTCAGAATCAATCATTCTCAGGGGTTTTCTAGAACTCTTTCTAGTCTTGGTTATTTGCAGTCTATAGCTTAGGGTTCATCTCAGATTGGTTTGTTTTACGAATTTTTGCTTACATTGTTTTTCTTTTTTCTTTAAAGAAAGTGTCTAAGCCTTCAAGAGATCCTGGTTCTCAGTATCAATGGTCTCTTCCTAGTTTGGATTGTCTGTTTTTATTTGTTTCAGAGTTTTAGAGATACACACAGCCTGTTTAATGCCAGCACGCGTGTACACGCCCTCTGACTCTACACAGCGCGCGTGCACATGCTTTCTGTTGAATTGTCAGTAGTGGGCTTGTGAAGGATAGTTTTTGTTGAGGGCGAGGTAGCCATCCTTTCCTTTGACAAGAGTTATACCTCTCAGGTTTTTCGAATCTCTATTCTAGCAGTCAATAGCTTAGGTTTGATCTCAACCATAGCTTCTTTTTTTCATTCAAAAGTTTTCATTAAAATTTTCTTTAGGGTTTTTAGATAAGTGTGAGAGTCCTTTTTTAAGTTTCTACTGTGTGATTTATTGAAGTGATTCTTTGCGATCTGCGATTAGGCCAGAATGTTTTCTTGGTTTTTCACTTGTTGATATTTTTCCTTTTTGCTTTGTGAGCATTCAAATAAAAAAAAAAAAATCTTTCATTTCTTTGTTTGGTTGAAAATTGTTGTTTTGCATTAATAACCATGGAAAAGTCTTTGCTTTCATAACTTCTTGACAATTTTCTTAGATCATAAGTAGCTCGTAGTCAAGTGAAATCCTTCTTTAAGTTTGTTGATTCAAAAGATCTTAGAAAAATTTTAAAAAATTTAAAAAGTTGTTGAAAATTTGCATTAAGTGAAGTTTTTTGTTTCCAAATTTCTGTTCATTTTTACTTTCGTCTTTCAAACATCACTAGTTTCACTTTCATACCCCTTGACATAAGACAAGCCATAAAATTAACACTAAATCTAAAACTCATTAGACTTTTATGTTTGTAGGGTTAACCAACTAGTTCAGGATTAGGGCCTTGGATTAGGTTGGAGAGGAAACTCTTCAAGGCCATTAAAATCAAACATTGGAGTCTAAGTTAGGGAGTGTCCAAGTCCAATATCGTGAAAGTTGTCCAGGACACCCCTCTAACACAGGGAATAAACACGAGGTCCTGTGCGGAAAGTTAGCAGAGATAACCCCTCCAAAGCTGGACCAATTGTAGTGGAGAACACATATAGAGGGCTTGTCTTGGGATTCCATCGATTGCATTTTCCACAGAGCTTTGTGGGTCTCGAATCCATTCAAGGTCCTCAGTTGTCTTTCAGACCACTTTCTCTTGATACCCTTGACAAGTTTCGGGCTCGATACCCTACTCATTGTGGTCTACCCGACTTCCGACTGTACCCGCCTGGTGACTGTTTGCGTGCTAGCAACCTAGTTGCCTATCTGTTATAGGGACATACATAGGTGACTGCGGGGGTATACCGCGGTACCTAGGACAGACATCAGGCCACGCTTTTCAGAGTATACCCGAAGGGTGCTTCCATGTTTGAGTTTCACTTGCACCGGTAAGTTGCTCTAGTGTTGGTTGTTGTAATTGTTCTTCCAATTAATTTAGTGTTTGCCTATCTTATCTTATAGGGAAGTTTTTAGTGTGTGTTGTTTTTGAACAACTAGAATGTCCTAGAGTGTCTTTAATATTCTCACATAGTGGAGGATCACGATCTCTTCCAGTCACGAAGGCTTCTTGGCTTGTCGTCGGTTACACTAGAGCCACCCCCGCCACCACTAAGGCGAAAACTAGACCAACAAGGGTCTTTTGAAGCGACCAGGTCACAAGAAACTATGTCGGACCAACATCCAGAGGTGATCCGTCAGGATTTTTCGAAATGACTATGGTTGAGTTTATTTAGCATGCATTAATTAACCATTGGGAAACTTTAATGAAAGAGCGAGAAAAACAAATGCATCATACAGCCATTAACATAATTGAAAATCTGAAATGGAATGAAAACAGCAAACCATAAAGCACAAGTTTGATAACGGAGTTCGGCAACCTTGCCTACGTCTCCGGGCCTTTTCTCTGTGAGGGAGGCTTCTTGATTTCTTTTTGAAAGTTTATTAGTACATCTTTACAATTGCCAATTGGCTCCTAGACTGATCTGGTCTTG
>ML783803.1:305629-344955 GCA_009831015.1 Picea engelmannii
CACGTGTCTGTACGGACTGTACGGACAGGTACAGTCAGCATTCCAAAATTTTGCCTGTTTGGCTCGACGGACAGAATGCGATATCTTCCTCATCGGGACTCCGTTTGCGATAAAAATTATACCACCGGAATCAGGAAGACGAGACGGACGCAATGGTGTTGGTTTCGTCGGATTCCGAGCACTTTCATTTTTGAGCATTTTTTTATGCCCTGACAGTCTGCTGAATCCGATTTCGGATCAAGAGGAATCAACCATTTTAGACCTTGGAGAAAAATCTTTTGGTCTGGTTGAAACCTCCACCACTGATCTTTCATCACCCACCATCGTATCGATTCATCCTTACGAGTGCTAGACAGTGTCGCAAGCAGCAATGGAAACAAATGTTGTTAATCCTTCTGGGAATTCTTCACTTCCAATTACGGTTGTCACCACAGGAGAGTTTCCACCTCCTAACCCACTGTCATCGGTCTGAGCCACCATGGTCTCGACCACCTCTACATCGCACAGTGGTCCGATCCTATCTCTGGTGGCGGCCAAAACCCCTTTCACACCAAGTGCGACAGGCCCTATGTTCTCATACAAGATGCCTAGTTTAGGTACAAGTCCTGTACTTTCCTACTCCACTTCACAGACTTCAGGTCTGGGGGCAGGGAGCTCTAACGCTCTTCTGCAAGGACACATGGGGGGCACTCCTACTCCTTTTAACGCTTTCCCTTATGGGGGAGGTCATATACCTCCTTCGTCCCCTTCACTCGGTGGCACGCATCAACAATCCACTGGGCCACCTGCACACCATAGTTTATTTGGAGCAGGGAGTCAAGGACCACCTTTGCATAATATGTTGGTAGGTTTGACACCGTTTTCTTTGTTCAGTGCATTTGGTAACAACACCTTCTCGTCAACTACTTTCCCAACTGGGGGCAACCCCGGTTTTGAACAACCTATTCCTATGCAGGGTACTATTCTTGCACAGTGGGCACACCTGGGAACTTCTTCCACATCAGGGCCTTGGAATTCTTGGCAGGGATCAGTTCCCTCGTTAGGGATGTCAATCTGGGGTAATTATTTTCACAATCAATGGAACCTCAGACCGACATGGGGCAACCCTTCCCAAAGTCCTTCGAATGTAATGCATGCCCAACCATCTATGTCCTATTTTGGAAATCAGCCGATGATGTCTCCTCACACGCAAAATACATACGCTAGCCATGGCCATGGTTTTTACCAGAACCCAGGCCAGCAGCCGAACTTTTCCCGGCAACCTGGTGCCAGTCAAACTCCAGGCCCCTTTTTCCTAGGTTATCACCAACAACCCAAACTACCCTTCCTGGCAACCTTGCATTTGCCAGACTTGACAAGGTTGTTGAATGAACCTATCTGTCACGATCTGTGTTGGCCTTTTATGCCAACGGAGTTGCCTTCGAACATCCCAAAGTTCAAAGCCAAGCCTAATGAAGATCCAGGAGATCATGTGACTACCTTCCATCTTTGGTTCTCATCTAACTCGTTGAAAGACGACTCCGTACAGTTGCAATTGTTTCAACGTACTCTCATTAGGAGTGCCGCGAAATGGTACATTAATCTCAATCACTCAAGATACTCTTCCTTCGGCGAACTAGGAATGGCTTTCCTAAACCATTTCCAGTTACCTGTGAGATACAATGCTGGCACTAAATTGCTGGCCAACTTCTCACAAACAAAAGCGAACCATATCTCTGATCACATCCGAGAATGGAGATGTCGAAAGAATTTAATTAAGGTACCAGTCCCACCAGCATTCCTGCTCGAGTGGTTCCTTAAGTCTTTGGTCCCACAGTTGTCCCAAGACGTCGCGACGTTGGGAATATTTTTCGAAGAAGATGCTATCATGAGAGCTCAACAACTTGAGCTAATCTATTCTCAATCTGGTTTATTATACAAGATCTTGCCAGATGCGCCACACTCAATACTTGATAACACCAGACAGAGAGTTGGACCACATGCCGATGGTATTGTTGGTTCAGTACAAACAAAGCCCGCTGAGCAATTGATGAAGCAGTTGTCTATACAACACATAGCAGCTAGCCAAACTACTGCTTTGGTTGCTCCCCCTACCAAAACTTCAAATGTACACACAGTGCAATCAACTAATCCAAAGACCACCCAGCAGCTTGAAGGAAAGAAAAAACAACGAAAGAAGGGTAAGGGGGATAAAAAAACCTACCAATAATGCTGGTGGGGAAAACACTGAGAAACGGAAGGCGAGGTATCCATGCAACTTATGCGTGAAAGACCACCTGACCCATCTATGTCCTCAGTTTGCAAAAGCCCAAAAGTTTGTGACGTAGCAACAGGCTACTGTGTTAACCAATCCATTTCAACCCAAGCGTCTGCAAGCATGGAAGGGGGCAGCCAAGGACCCTCTCTGTCTTCGAACAACCCCGCATCCGTGAATTTATATATGGTGAAGGGTGATGCTTCTATATCGACTTGAGCGCATGACTATAGTAAACCAAGCACTTCTGAGAAGGGAAAAGAAGTTGAACTCCCATATCTTCCTCTACATATTGAGAAGACATTGGGCGAAACAATGACATGCATCCCCAAAGGCGCATTCAAAAAATCCTCTCACAACCCAAATGCAAGGGCCTCCCAGAACTATTTTGTGGTGGAAGATTTATCACAAAGCCCTTGTGTGATGTCCACTTTGGAGGTCCTCCAAAACTTCCCTTCCCAGAGGAAAGCCTTGTTAACTGGTTTAGGATCTACCGAGACTTGTAATCTGGGTACAATCATGCTGGATACAACCGACCTGAAACCTCGTCTACCTTGCCACGTAGCATTTCAAATAATAGTGGCTTATCCCACGAAAACTTTTACTTGGAACATCTCCACACGGTGGTTGATGAGGGAGCCTCGACATGCGTTATGTCATTGGCATGTTGGAAGGTCGTTGGCCAACCCGTTTTGTCTCCGTCACCTACTATCCTCACTGCTTTCGATGGTCGTTTGTTCTGACCACATGGCATCATTCCCTCTTTCCCCGTGCAGTTAGGAAGGAAGACCATGTGTGTCTGGGTAGAGGTAGTCTATGTGCCTCTCAACTATAACTTCTTGTTAGGAAGGAGTTGGACTTATGCCATGCAAGTTGTGGTTGCTACAGTTTTCTAGGTCTTTCTTTTCCCACACGAGGGTTAGATGGTGACCATCAATCAATTGTCTTTCTCTAGACCTGACCCTTGATTGGGGGCATCCACGGTCCCGATGATTGATAATCCTCAACAAAGTGTAGCCAACGTACGGGTTGGTTTGTGCCCATCTTTGATGGGTACCTTCGATTACCCGCCCCCTCAAGGCGATATCAAGTTTATATCCAATCACCATAAGGTTGAGATTTTTCAAGTTTCATTGTTCCGCACGACTTACTTCGATGATCCGTGGATACTTCCTTCCCCATCGGTCACGATGGATGGGATAGGGCACCCGGGCATGTCCATGCCCTTGTCCGCAGCTGAAGTAGCGTACTCTTTAGTCCAGCAAACTTCAAGAAACATTGATCCAACTCCTGCACAAGAGTTTGATCCACTTCTAGAGCCTATTTGGGCTCAGGATTCTCTCGCTGACACTGATTCATTAGACTTAGTCTTTCCCTCTGATGAAGCTATAATTGAGGTAATGACTAGTCCATACAAACCCTGGGAAGATCTTCATCATAGATCCTACTTCCTCCCAGAGTTAAGCAGAATCAAAGCTGGAGAATTCACCTTGACTATGACGGGAGATAGGTCTTGTCCTATTTATCCCTTAGCTACACGTGAAGTTTATGCTAAGGGTAATATGGAAATTATCGCTGAAACCTTACCGATCAATATCTCCCAAAATCCTGGCATCATGGAGAATGTTTTCGTCGTAGCTGATTTCTCCCCCAGAGAGATTCAAATCTACACAGATCTTTTTAAAGAATTATGCGACGTTTTTGCCTGGTCTTATGAGGAAATGCCAGGCATTGATCCAAAAATAGTTGAACATGAAATCACAACTTATCCAGATGCAAAGCCTGTCTGGCAGAATCTTCATCCAGTTAACCCCAAGAAAGGGCATTAAGGTTGAGGTTGAGAAACTACTAAAAGTTGGTTTTATCTATCCTATCCATTTGACCCAATGGGTGTCAAAACCCGTGCCAGTCAATAAAAAACAAGGCACAATTCGTGTATGTACAGAATTCCGTGATTTGAGCAAGGCCTGTCCCAAAGATAATTTTCCCACACCATTCATCAACCAGATAATTGATGAATGTGTGGGTTGCGAGGCCTTCTCTTTCATGGATGATTTTTCAGGATATAATCAAATACAAATCAAACCCGAAGCCCAGCACAAAACAGCATTCATCTGTCTCTGGGGTACATTCGCATATCATAAGATGCCTTTTGGTCTCAAAAATGCTGGAGCCACCTTTTGGCGAGCCATGTCTTTTTATTTCCATGACCTCAAGCATATAGTCAAGGCCTATTTAGATTATTTAGCATCTCGATCTCGCAAGAGAACGGATCATCCCACACACCTCTGACTTATCTTTTAGCGTTGTCGCTACTTCCGGATTCGCTTGAATCCAAACAAGTGCAGCTTTTGCGTAACTTCAAGAAGTTTGTTAGGTTTCATAGTGTCAACAACAGGGATCATGGTCAATCCCCTCAAGGTTGAGGCAATAATTCAGTTGCCCCCCCCCACGCACAATCCTTCAACTTCAGAGTCTACAGGGCAAGGCGAATTTTCTAAGACGGTTCATCACTAACTATGCCGAGATCACCAAGGGCTTTATGCGCTTAATTTTAAAAGATGTTCCTTTTTATTGGGACGATGTCGCTCAACGCTCTTTCACCGCATTAAAACATTCACTCACAACTACCCCTCTGCTTCGACCACCTAACTATAACAAGGATTTCTTCTTATATCTGGATGCAGCAGAGTCAACCATTGGCATGGTCTTAGTTCAGGAAGATGACTTGTTCTCAGAATATGTCATCTATTACCTGAGCCGAGGCCTTGTAGGACTAGAACTCAATTATTCTCATATTAAAAAACTTGCGTTGGCAGCAGTCCATGCTATTCAACGGTTCCGTCATTATGTTCTGTTTCGCAAGACCACCGTCATTTCTGTCATGAATCCATTTCAGTACATGTTGACACGATGAGTAATAGCAAGCAATATCAGTAGATGGATAGTCATCCTCCAGGAGTTTGACTTAGATTTCGTTTCAGCGAAATCCAAAAAGTCACTGGTCTTCGCAGAGCTTATTTCGAAACTTTCGGTTGAGTCAGGTGATATCGTGCCTGAAGAGTTGCCTATAAGAGGAGATATGTTTTTTATCACCTATTTGGATCCCTGGTATGGAAATATACTTATCTATCTCCAGACTTTGAAATGCCCAACCACTGCTTCTCGTGATGAGCATCGACGCATATGCCATCAGGCTAAGAATTATCTCATACTCGATGATACATTGTATCGGAGAGGGGTAGACTGCATCCTATGCCAATGTCTCACTCACGAAGAAGCAGTTATAGTTCTTAACGATTTCCATACCGTAGCTTGTGGCAGTCGTTTGTCTGGGTTGGCAACAACCCAAAAGATTCTACGAGCAGGTTACTTCTGGCCGACACTTATCAAAGATTGTATCGAATCGGTCAAGAAGTTCCACCCATGCCAAATCTTCTCTTGGAAGATGAGGGCACATCCTGCTCCCATGTTTCCTATCATCACATTTGGTCCCTTCACCAAGTGGGGGATTGATTACACTACATGCAACCCTCCTTCAGCAAGGGGGCATTTCTATAGCATCGTAGTTGTAGACTACTTCACAAAGTGGGTTGAATCTATGCCAATGTTTAAAGATGATGGAAAGACTGCACCTCTCTTTTTATTCAACCAGATAATAGCAAGGTTCGGCGTCCCAAGGGAGATTGTCATTAACCATGGAAGTCACTTTCAAAACCAGATGATGACCAAGTTCATATCAAAACTTGAGTTGTGGCAGGAACATTCGTCACCTTGCTACCCCCAAGAAAATGGTCAAGCGGAAGCTATGAACAAGACTCTTAAGACCATTCTACAGCAAACGATCAACTCAGCCAAGTCAAATTGGAATTTGATGTTATACTCGACATTATGGGATTACCGAACATCTGTTAAGACTACAACCGGTTTCTCACCTTTCCAACTTGTTTACAGGTTGGAGGCAGTCTTACCTATCAAATGTCATATCCCGTCTCTAAAGTTGGCAGTACAATTATTGTCGGACACTTATCCACTTGAAGAACAGTTAGTATACCTTGAGTAGCTCAATGAGCAGCATCGTGATGCGGCCCTCGCCAACGAGGCTCACAAACATAAGGTCAAGTATCAGTATGATAGGTTCGTTCGTCCTCGGATTATCTCTAAAGGCGACCTTGTCCTGGTCTATGACCAAGATAAGGACCCCCTAGGGGCTGAAAAATTCAAACCCATGTGGTTCAGACCTTTCATCATAAAAGAGGTTTTAAAAAAGGGCTCTTATCGTCTGGTTGACTTTGAAGGGAATGATTTGGTGGAGCCTAGAAATGGGCTCTACCTCAAGAAGTATTACTCATAGGCAGGTCACCGTGGGTAAATTTTTGTAGCATATGTATAGTCTTTGTACTATTACTTTCTAGTTTCTTTTAGTGTTATGGACGTGTCGTTGATGTTATCTTTTGTCATTGTGGCAGATGTCAAGTGATTCTGAGGTGTTCATTGGGTATGCAGATGGTGCTAGCTAGCACACTCAGAGGCTTGCCTCCGTAGCTTGGGTAATCTTTACACCTCAAGGCCAGTTATTATCTTCCAGAGGTATATGCTTAGGTGACACCACAAACAATGTCGTCGAGTATAGTGCAGTTATTGAGTTGCTTCGTGACGCTTTGTCATTTGGTATCTCTCATCTCCGGGTCTATCTCGACGCTTAGCTGGTTATGTCTCAGTTAAACAGAGTATACCGGGTCCATGATCCAACTTTACACCAACAATTCCTTAGGGTACGTCTCTTAGAACGAAACTTTGATTATATTACATATTTTCATGTTCCTAGGAGATTAAACCAAGTTACAAATACTCTAGCTAATCAAATTTTAGATTGGCATCTTGCACACATATGAAAGAACATTCACATAAACATGTAAATACATTTTTCACACACATGATCCATAAGACACAAAAGACATAAAAAAACCATATATAATATCATAAAGTAACCAGAGTACACAGATGGATGCAAGCGCCTCAAAAATATGGCCAATAACAAGTCACGGGGCTTATGCCCTCAAAAAATATATACAAGTAGTGCTTGTGGCATGTAAAATGTCTAAGCTAAGGTCAGGGC
Source organism: Picea engelmannii (assembly GCA_009831015.1). Taxonomy (NCBI): domain Eukaryota; kingdom Viridiplantae; phylum Streptophyta; class Pinopsida; order Pinales; family Pinaceae; genus Picea; species Picea engelmannii. The sequence continues at coordinate 313,003 of ML783803.1, forward strand.
CTATGGGCCCTATTATACTGATCCACAGCGTTGGCCAAATGTCGAAACAACTGGACCCATGTCCATGGTGCCCCCACTACATGAGGTTTCATAGATGGTGGTAGGTCCTCAATATTTGCCATAGGTACCATGCGAGTGAGCGCAATAATGTTCCGCTCGACTCATCTCAATACCCTCTCCACCTCCCCGGCTGGAAGATATCCTACTACTATTTCCCCCCCTGCGGTGGTGGGTGCAGCCCCTGGCTGAGGATGACGCTTGTTCCTCGCATAGTCAGTCGGTCGCACTGGTCCCACATCTGCACACAACAAACACATATCCATCAAATACTCTGGTATAACAAAAAAATATGATATATATAACAAAAACAACATAAAAATTGCATATGTTTAACAAAAAGAAAAAAACTACAAAGGTGGAGACTTACCCATCTCTCCTCACTCCTCACCAGGAGGTACTGGTATCTCAGGGTCTCTAGAGAAATCAATCTCGACATAGGGGTAATCCTCTATAACCAGGATATGTCGCGACAACCACGTGAAGAAGTCATCGTCAAAGGACTCATTGTTCCTTCTGCCACCCTGTCGCGGTAGTAATACTGCCCATATACACATAGCAGGAAGAGTGGCCCGATGTCCTCATACCACTACTCAAGGACTAAAACTTGGAACTCTCTCAAAAAAGAACGAGCACAGAATAGTCCCAAACCCAAAATTCTTCTGTGTCCGCAAACGACAATCTGTCAAATGCCTCTTCATACACTCAAGAAATGTGGTACTCCAATCAAATATTTGTGCATTTAAGAAATGGACTGCACAGTTCATTTGTGCATGGGACGCCTGATGTAGAGTCGCAAAACCAGTAATTCACCCAATAAGCAACACTATCACCTGTAGCGATAAGTCAGTAATCTTGCTTATAGGCACCTGCGAACTTGAGCAGTCTGTATCATATGCACAGAAAAGACCTATCAATTCCGCTATGTTATGCGGCCCCGAAGGAAAAGTCTAGAAGTTGACTGGTTCCCCTCTCCTGGAGAGGCCAGTCAAAAAGTAAATTTCCTCGGTCGTGGGCACCAGTGACTGCCCCTCTAACATGAATGCCTTTGCATCCGGATGCCAGTAGTCAACCAAGGCATTCAGTAGCCTAGGTTGTGCCCGCATAAAAGGACATAGGAAAAACTTGAGTAACCCACATTGCATCAAGGTAGCCATAGCATTGGGGTCTTCCCCGACCAACTCACTAACCTCTTCATGCTCTCTTTCTCTCCAGTGGACATACATCCTGCAAAAAACCAAGTTAACCCTTGATTTTTAAGCCTTTTTCATTCAATAAGGGGGTCCATGCAGTCTCTAATAGTGACAGTCACGTGTACACACCTGCAGAGTTTACTCTGCCCAAATGTACACGCGGCCTATCCTGAGATAGCCCGCGTGGACCTAGGGCCGACCTTTTAAAGGTCGACGCCCCCCTAAAAAATGAAACCCAATGCAAAAATAAAGACTTAAAATGCAATATAAGAGATTTTGTACTTACTTGGTCCAAAAAGAAGTTCATTTCGTCCACTGTAGCTCCCAGAATCGCCACTTTTGACAAAGGGGGTCTTTTGGCTCCAGAGTCAATTTCCAAATCAGCAATGGTGATAATGAGTTGCCAACTTCTATTTATAGACTTTTTGGCCTCTTTTTGTCACTTTTTTGGCCTCCCTTATCATTTTCTTTAAACCAAAAACCATTTAGAGTGATTCAGGAGTTGCATGGGAGGGATATGATCGGGTATCATGACAGTTTTTTGGATTTTTGGGTAATTTTCGACGGTCCGTGAATTTTTTTTCCGAGGATCAACTTGAGCATATAGATTAGGTTTCTACCCTGACTTTTGTATCCCGTTGTCTTTTTCCTTTGCCATAGGATCGATCCCATCAGGTTGTGACATGGAACCATCATAGTTTCTTTAGAAGGGTCGCGACTTGGTGGTAGAGCTTACCGGAACATGAATTCCCTAGGTAGATCATGGCTGCATTATGGTATCCATGCTGTCTCTAATCACTGTAGGCTTGGGAGTCCTTGTTGTTTTTCCTGATTACGAGTTTAAGCTTCATTTGCATGATTCATTTTCTCTCTTGACCTCACCCTCGGGACTCCCAAAAGATATAACGGGTCTTCTTTTAAGCCCTTTTCAGACCCTCTAAACATGAAAAGATTGCCGAGCGATCTTGTGGCCTTTCACGCTCGTTAAACTGAAATTTCAAGTCATGTCTATCTGGCCGTAGTTTACCCCTTTTTCGGTCTGGATAGTCAACTGTACGAACAAAGGTATACTCTATGGAACTTTAGTTCTCTAGAAGAGTACTCTCAGGTATCATTTTAACCCTTTTTCGGTCCTGAGGGACTAAAATTATGAAAAAGGAACCCCCTCGGAGTCCATAGTTAAGCTCTTTTCAGACTCCTTAAAATTGAAAAGATCGTCGAGTGATCTTATTCTCTCACACTTGCTAAACTGGTCTAGAAGAACATTCTTGACAGAGTCTATAGTTAATCTTTTTTCAGACTCCTTAAAAATGAAAAAATGGCCGAGTGATCTTATCTTTCTCACACTCGTTAAAATGGTTTTGAATGGACGTCTTGTCGGTGCTAGTTTACCTCTTTTTCGAACCAACTAGACTATCTTCGAAAAAGGTACCCTAGTGGAGTCTCCTTTTATGTTTTTTCAGAATCTCTAAATATGAAAAACCACTGAGCTTACCTTCTCTGGGCTCATTAAACTCACATCGAAGGACGTTACCATTGTGTGTTTTGTTAACCACGTTTTCATACCTTATACACTAGCCTTGTAGCACTTTGCTTCTGTGTCTTAACACCCTTGGCCCCCAGAGGATTTTTCCCGAGTATCATTATTCTGAACATCAGTATTGTCCTTGCGCCTTGAACTTGTATGTTTGTAACACTCGTTCCTCCATTGTAACGTAACATTCCTTTATTTTTTTTTCCAAACTTATTGAAAAAGGCAAAAAAATCAAATATACCCCAAAAAGAGGAAGGGAAAAGTCTTTTCTTTTTTGGCAGCATAATGAGTTTCCCTTGGATAAAGCACATATGTCAATTTGTTCGTCAAACTATGGGATGTAATGCGACCTTAGGAAGTTGTTCTCACTACATAGATTTGTGTCCTTCTCCATTTGGTTATTCTTCCAAACATATGGAGAGTTTGTGTTGCCTCCTGCTTCGTAAACTTATGATTAATGCCATGTTGCCTAAGTCTCATCATTTTTCGTGTTGTTGTCCAAGGGAAGTTTCTACCAAGCCTGAGTCAGCCTCTCTGCAATTTGTCTCTTTCCCTCATACCCGGCCATCCTGAATGTCCAATCAAGTCTTTGTTTGAAATCAATGCAGCCTTCAATCTGATCATCAAGATTCTCTAGTCCATGACCGACGAGCCATCGAAGACCTCTAGGTAGTGAATTCATACACTCATATTACACTCCTACCTTGAGTTTTGAATATTTTGAAGTTGTTGCTCGAGCTCTGAAGACCTAATCTCTAGCCATCAATCTGTATCAGCTTCTAGAAGATGAATACTCTATATGTATATATTTTTTATTTCGAGATGTAGCTCCACTGTGTATTGTTCGCGGCTACACTTTATATAGTTATTTGACATGGATCTACAGTGTATTTGATTGGTAGCCATGATTCTATTTTATCCCGAGCATGGGTATGCCCGCCTCGGTGAGACAATTTTTATTTTGCAGAGGGCACCTCGCGGTTCCTGGTCCCTGGGCTCACTTGTTCGGCACATCAGTAAAGATTGGTAATGTATTTCATCCATCAGATGCTCTTCTAACCTCACACATTAGGGGGCATTTGTTATAACCCTAATTTGCACCATACATGCTTACCTGGCATCAGGCCATCTCAGATCCCTTCTTTGCCAAATCACTGTTGAACAACTCTTTAAAAAACCTCTTTTATAAGGGCCCATGTGCCTAACTCCATTACTGCACGTGTGTACATGCCAGCTGATCTAAAACAGCCCACGTGTACCTACAAAAGCACGAAAAAATGAAAGTTGCCGACAGAACACACAGCTTTGGGTGAGTTAACTGAATCTTCCAGCCATGCATGGCCGAGGGTTCGTCCAAATACCTAGCTTCTTCTAGCCTATAAAATAAGGGTTAGGGATCCCATTTGGAGGAGGAGAATAAGAGTAAAGAAACTCTACCCAATTGCACATTCCCATTGTCCCAACCCTTTAGCCATCCTTGTGCAAAGAGAGATACAAAGCAAAGAAGTTGGAGGACATTTGAAGAGGAGCCCAGGATCAGGTTCACGGAGCAGTGGTCGGTCTCAACATTGTAAGTTGATTCATTAAAGTTAATAATAAATAAATAAAATTCTCGTCCCACTATATGAGTTCTTCATAGTTTAGTAAATATATGTTTGAATCTCTAACCCAATAGTCTATAGAACAAATGCATGTAGAGTTTGTTGCTTGTTTTGTACGTAGTTCAGTCTTGGGAGGATAGTTGCTAGCAAGCGATCAAGTGTGAAAAAGGATCGACGTCGAACATCCAGAACAAGGTATATTCGTTTAACCATGTATTTGCTTAAAAGAAATGGGGATTAGGTCTGGGATGACGGTAGAAAGTAGGATTCTTTCGGTCTTATCTGCATGCATAATATAACCCTAAGTGCTAGTCCGTAGGGGGATTTCCCACCACAACACACACCTCATAAAAATGGCATCATATAATGAAAGAATTAAATGTTAGTGGAAATGGCTAGATGTATTTTGCAAGCTAAATATCTACCTCCTCACTTTTGGGTGGAAGCAGTGTATTATGCAAGTTATCTGCTCAATTGAATATCGACTCGAGTTGTTACTTCCATGACTCTAGTTGAACGATTGTATGGGAAGAAGACTTTAGTTGGCCACCTCCATGTGTTTAGATGTGTTTCCTGGGCTCACATTCCTGATGATTGCAAAAGGAATCTGGATGCAAAGAGGAATTATTGCATCATGATGGGATACTCTGAAGAATCGAAATCATGTTGATTGTTTGACCATGTCAAATGCCAAATAATTATCAACTGAAATGTATGGTTTGATGAGAAGTCTTATGGAATTAATTTGTTGAATGCCTCCTTTGGATTATTGTAGGATGATCCTTTTGATGTTTTCTTTGACACTGGTTCTCTTGTTCCATATTTCAAACCTTTAATTGGACAATCAAACATTCCACCTATTTTGATTGGATCATCGAACTATGAGTGGACTAGTCCGTCGTCCTTTGTTTTGATTGGTCTGTCGAATGAATAATCTCTAACTCTTGATCAAACTATTGAAGTGAACCGTAGTTCACACGTTTCTTGTCCACCCAGATGGGCTGCCAAGACAATTGAAGCTACTAGAGTTGATGTTGGAGATGCCTCCTCTGGATGACAAACTCAAAGTCAAAAGAAACATGCCAGTGTTTCCTTGATGAATCCTGTACTTGAAAATTTTGATCATGGTTCCTACTCATATGTTGAAGGATGACTTGAATGGGAGTAGGGAATGCAAACATAAATTGATTCTTTATCGAAGAATCATACTTGGGACTTAGTTCCTTGACCACAAGGAAACAACATTGTGAAGTGTCGATGGTCTATCGGACCAAATTTACCTCTGAAGGTGTTGTTGAGTAACATAAATAATTCTTAGTTGTGAAGGGATTTTCTCAATAGGAAGGAATTGACTACACTGGAACCTTTTCCCCTATCGCAAATATGAACTCTATTTCACTGATTATCTCCCTTGCTGCTCATTTTGGATGAAAAATCCATCAAATGGATGCAAAGAGCACATTTCCTCATGGAAACCTATCTAAATAAATCTTTCATGGAACAACCACCTAGTTTTGTGATAGATTCAAATTTGGTTTATCAACTCAAGAAGTCTATTTATGGTTTGAAGCAGGCTCCCCGAGCTTGGTATGCTATGAAGATCGACAATTTATTTCTTCGACTTGGTTTCAAACATTGTGAATCTGATCATAACTTGTATGTACTCCATACCAATCGAGACACCTTGATTGTTGTTGTATATGTAGATGACTTACTCATTATAGGAAATAATAATGATCTCATCCTTAGATTGAATAAACAACTTGTTGACTCCTTTGACATGACATACCTTGGTACTCTGCATTAGTTTTTGGGGCTTCAAGTATTAGCACTTTGTGATGTATTTTTTATTTATCAGTCTAAATATGTGAAGGATCAGTTGACATGTTTTAATATGGTTGATTGCAATCCTTGTGCCACTCCTTTTCAGTCTAGAGTAAAGCTTACCAAAACCTATCAAAATCCTGCAACTGATGCTACTCTTTATCGACAATTGGTCATCAATCTTATTTATCTTACTCATAGTCAACCTAACCTTTCCTTCGTTGTTAGTGTGGTTTCTCAGTGTCTGCAGGACCCTAAAGAAATCCATTAGAAAGAATTCAAATGAATTGTTTGTTATCTCAAGGGTGTTATAACCCTAATTTTCACCAGACATGATTACCTAGCCTCAGGCCATCTCAGATTCCTTCTTTTCCAAAGCACTGCTGAACAACTCTTCTTAAAAACCCTTTTTATAAAGGACCATGCGCCCTACTCTATTACTACATGCATGTACATGCTCGCTGACCCAAAACAGCCCGTGTGTACCTACAAAAGCACAAAAAAAGGAAAGTTATCGACGGAACACACAGATTTGGGTGATTTAACTAAACCTTCTGGCCATGCATGGCCGAGGGTTCGTCCAAATACCTAGCTTCTTCTAACCTATAAAAGAAGGGTAAGGGGTTCCATTTGGAGGAGGAGAATCATAGTAAAGAAACTATACCCAATTGTGCATTCCCTTTGTCCCAGCCCTTTATCCATCCTTGTGCAAAGAGAAAGATAGAGCAAAGAAGTTCAAGGACAGTTGAAGAGGAGCCCAGGACCAGGTTTGTGGAGCAGCGGCCAGCTTCATCATTGTAAGTTGATTTGTTGAAGTTAATAATAAAGAAACACTTTCTCCATCCCACCATATGAGGTTTTCATGGTTTATTGCATACTGGTTTATTGAATCTCTAACCCATTAATCTATATATCAAATGCATGTGGAGTTTCTTGTTTGTTTTGTGTGAATGCAGGTCAGCCTTGGGAGGAGAGCTACAATCAAAAAGCGATCAAGCATGAGGAAGGATCTACATTAAACGTCTGAAATAAGGTATTCTCACTTGATCTTCTTAACTATGTATTTGCTTAAGAATAATGGGAATTAGGTCTGGGACGATAGTAGAAAGTAGAAATCTTTAGGTATTTTCTACATGCATAATTAAACCCCAAGTGCTAGTCCGTAGAGGGATTTCCCACTCACAATATAATTGGCGACCATACTGGGGAGATCTCTAGGGTTCCTGGGAATTTGTTTTGGGTATTTTTAAGAATTGGTTTCATTTTCCTGTTTTTAAAGTTTCTGCAAAAGTCTAAGCTAAAAGAGATTCTAGTCTTCCATACCAGTTATCTCTGTTTCTTTGCTTGACTGTATTTTTTTTTCCGAGACCCACAGAGGTATACGTGGCCTGTATAAGGTATGCACGCATGTACCCGCGCCCTGCATTCTCACAGCCTGCGTGTACACACTAGCTGAGGAGGTGATAGTCACGTGTATGATTCCAGAAAAAATCTTTTAAAGAGGCATTCATCCTCTTCCCTGTCAGAATTAGTCCTTCTCAGGGGTTTTCTAGAACTCTTTCTAGTCTTTGTTGTTTACAGTCTATAGCTTAGGTTTCACCTCAGATTGGTTTGTTCCATGAAGTTTTCCTTGAATTGTTTTCTTTTTCTGTTAAAGTAAGTGTCTGAGTCTTCAAGAGATTCTCGTTCTCAGTACTAGTAGTCTCTGCCTAGGCTGGCTTGCTTGGATTTTTATTTGTCTCAGAGTTTCAGATATACACGTGGCCTATATAAGGCTAGCACGCGTGTACATGCGCTCTGACTTTACACAGCTCGTGTGCACACGCTTGCTGTGGAACTGTCAGCAGTGTGCTTGTGGAGAGAATTGTTTTTTTAAAGGTAAGGCAGTCATCCTTTCTTTTGATAAGAATTATACCTCTCAAGTTTGGGTCTCTGTCATAGTGGTCAGTAACTTAAGTTTGATCACAGCAATAGCTTTCTTTTTTCATTTAGAAGTTTTCCTCAAAAGTTTTCTTTTATAGGGTTTTTAGACAAGTGTGAGAGTCCAATTTTAATTTGCTTGTGTGTGATTTTTTTTTAAAGTGACTCTTTGCGATATGCGCTTAAGCCAGAAATTTTTCTTGGTTTTGACTTGTTGATATTTTTGCTTTTTGCTTTGTGAGCATTCAAATAAAAAAAAAACTTTTATTTCTTTGTTGGTTAAAAAGTGTTGTTTTGCATTAGTAACCAGGGAAAAGTCTTTTCTTTCATAAGCTCTTGATGGTTTACTTAGATCATAAGTAGCTCATAGTCAAGTGAAATCCTTCTTTGAGTTTGTTGTTCAAAGATCTTAGAAAAAAATTTAAGTTTGAAAATTTGTTTAAGAGTTAAGTGAAGTAAAGGTTTTTTGTTTCCAGCTTTCAGTTTATTTTTCTTTCATCTTTCAAACATCACTAGTTTCACTTTCATAACCTTTGACTTAAGACAAGCCATAAAAATTAATGCTAAATCTAAAATTTATTAGACTTTTTATGTTTGTAGGGTCAACCAACTAGTTTAGGGCTAGGGCCTTGAATTAGGTTGGAGAGGAAACTCTTCGAGGCTATTAAAATCAAACATTGGAGTCTGAGTTAGGGAGTGTGAAAGTCTAGTATCGTGAAAGTTATCCAGGACCCCCTTCTAACACAGGGGATAAACACGAGGTCATGTGTGGAAAGGTAGCAAAGATAACCCCTCTAAAGCTAGACCAATCGTAGTGGAGAACACATATAGAGGGCTTGTTTTGGGATTCCGTCGATTGCATTTTCCACGGAGCTTCGTGGGTCTCGAATCTATTCGAGTTCCTCAATTTTCTTCCGGCCCACTTTATTTCGATACCCTTGACAGGTTTTAGGCTCGATACCCTGCTCATTGTGGTCTACCTGACTTTCGACTGTACCCACCTGGTGATTGTTCGCGCGTTGGCAACCTAGTTGCCTATCTTTTTAGGGACATACACAGGTGACTGCGAGGGTATACTACGGTACCTAGGACAGACATTGAGCCACGCTTTGCAGAGTATACCTGGAGGGTGATTCCATGTTTGAGTTTCACTTGCATCGGTAAGTTTTTCTAGTGTTGGTTGTTGTAACTGTTCTTCCAATTAGTTTAGTGTTTGCTTGTTTTATTTTGTAGGGACCTTTTTTAGTGTGTGTTGTTTCTTGAATGAATAGAAATCCCTAAAGTGTCTTTGATTTTCTCACATAGTGGAGGGTCACGAGCTCCACCGGTCATGAAGGCTTCTGAGCCTATCACTGGTTACATTGGAGCCACCCCCACCACCACTAAGGCGAAAGCTAGACCAACAAGGGTCTTTTGAAGTGATCGGGTCACAAGAAATTGTGCCCGACCAACATCCGGAGGAAACAACCATTTTAGACTTTGGAGTGAAATCTCTTGGTCCACCTGAAACTCCAACCACTGATCTTTCAGAACCCATCATTGTACCGATTCACCCTTACGAGTGCCAGACAGTGTCACACGCATCAATGGAAACAAATGTTGTCACTCACTCTAGGAATTCTTCAATTCCCAATACGGTTGTCACCACAAGAGAGTTTCCACCTCCTAACCCACCATCACCAGTCGGAGCCACCATGGTCTCGACTGCCTCTACCTCGCACAGTGGTCCGATCCCATCTATGGTGGTGGCCACAACCCCTTTTCCACCAAGTGCGACAGGCCCTCCGTTCTCATATGGGATGCCTATCTCAGGTACAAGTCTTGTACTTTCTTACTCCACTTCACAGACTTTATATCTAGGGGAAAGGAGCTCTAACGCTCCTCTGCAAGGCCACATGGGGGGAACTTCAGCTCCTTTTAATGCTTTCCCTTACGAGGGAGGTCATATACCTCCTTCGTCCTCTTCGCTCAGTGGCACGCATCAACAATCCACCGGAACACCTGCACACCATAGTTTATTTGGAGCAGGGAGTCAAGGACCGCCTTCGCATAATATGCCAGTAGGTTCGACACCGTTTTCTTTGTTCGGTGCGTTTGGTAACAATGCCTTCTCGTCAGCTGCTTGCCCGATTAGGGGTAACCCCAGTTTCGGAAAACCTATTCCCATGCAGCGTACTATTCCTACACAGGGGGGCAAGCCTAGGAATTTATTCTACATCAAGGCCTTGGAATTCTTGGCAGGGATCCGTTCCCTTATCGGGAATTCTGATCTGGGGCAATTATTTCCACAATCAATGGAACCTCAGACAAGGTACTATATCTATCCCCACGGGATCGGCATGGGGCAACTCTTACCAAAGTCCTCTGAATGTAATGCACACCCATCCATCTACGTCTTATTTTGGGAATCAGTCGATGATGTCTCCTCACACACAAAATCTGTACACTATTCATGGCCATGGTTTTTACCAGAACCCAGGCCAGCAGCCGAACTTTTCCTGGCAACCTGGTGCCAGTCAAACTCCAGGTCCCTTTTTCCCAGGTTATCACCAACAACCCAAACTACCTTTTTTGGCAACCTTGCATTTGCCAGACTTGACAAGGTTGTTGAATGACCCTATCTGTCATGATCCACATTGGCCCCCTATGCCGACAAAGTTTCCTTCAGACACACCAAAGTTTGAAGCCAAGCCGAACGAAGATCCAGGCAATCATGTGACTACCTTCCACCTTTGGTGCTCATCTAACTCGTTGAAAGACGACTCTGTGCAGTTGTGATTGTTTCAACATACTCTCATTGGGAGTGACGCAAAATGGTACATTGAGCTTGACCGCTCAAGATACTCTTCCTTCGGCGAATTGGCAATGGCCTTCCTAAACCATTTCCAATTACCTGTGAGATACGAGGTTGGCACAAAATTGCTGGTCAATTTCACACAGACAAAAGCAGCCCATATCTCTAATCACATCTGAGAATGGAGATGCCGAAAGAGTTTAATTAAGGTGCCAGTCCCACCATCATTCCTGCTCGAGTGGTTCCTCAAGTCTTTGGTCCCATAGTTATCCGAAGACGTCGCGACATCAGGAGTGTTTTCCGAAGAAGACGCCATCATGAGAGCTCAACATCTTGAGCTCATTTATTCTCAGTTTGGTTTATTATACGAGATATTGCCAGATGTGCCACGCTCAATACTTGATAAAACCAGACAGAGAGTTGGACCACGTGCCGATGGTATTGTTGGTTCAGCACAAACAAAGCCCGTTGAGAAATTGACGAATTAATTGTAGAAATTGTCTATACAACACACAGCAGCCAGCCAAACTACTGTTTTCGCTGCCCCCCTAATAAAACGTCGGATGTACACACAGTGCAATTGGCAAATCCAAAGGCCACCCAGCAACCTGAAGGAAAGAAAAAACAATGAAAGAAATGTAAGGGGGATAAGAAACCCACTGATAATGTTGGTGGGGGAAACACTAAGAAACGGAAGGTGAGGTATCCGTGCAACCTGTGCGCGGAAGACCACCCGACCCACCAATGTCCTCGGCTTGCAGAAGCCCAAAAGTTTGCAACACAACAACAACCTGTTGTGTTAACCAATTCGTTTAAGCATGGACAAAACCTAACCCAAGCCTCTATAAGCGCAAAAGTCGGCAGTCAAAGACCCTCTCTGTCTTCGAACAATACCTCATCCGCGAATATATATATGATGAAGGGTGATTCTTTTATATCGACTAGAGCGCATGACTACAGTAAACCAAGCACTTCTGAGAAGGGCAAAGAAGCCTAACTCCCATCTCTTCCTCTATAGATTGAGAAGACTTTGAGTGAAACAATGACATGCATCCCAAAAGGCGCGTTCAAGAAAGCTTCTCACAACCCAAACGCAAGGGCCGCCCAAAAATATTTTGTGGTGGAGGATTTGTCTCGAACCCCTTGTGCAATGTCCACTTTGGAGGTCCTCCAAAGCTGCCCTTCCCAGAGAAAAGCTTTGTTAACCACTTTAGGATCTACTGAGACTTGTAATCTGGGTACCATCATGCTAGATACAACCGACTTAAAACCTTGTCTTCCTTACCATGTAGCATTTCAGATAGTAGTGGCTTACCCCACAAAAACTTTTACTCGAAATATTTTCTGCACAGTGGTTGATGAGGGTGCCTCGACATGCATTATGTCGTTGGCATGTTGGAAGGCCATTGGCCAGCCCGTTTTGTCTCCATCACCTACTCTTCTCACTGCTTTCGATGATCGTTCATTCCGACCACATGGTATCATTCCCTCTTTCCCCGTGCAGTTGGGAGGGAAGACCGTGTGCATCGAGGTAGAAGTAGTTGATGCGTCACTCGACTATAATCTCTTGTTAGGAAGGAGTTGGACTTATGCCATGCAAGCTGTGGTTTCTACAGTTTTCAGGGTCTTGTTGTTTCCACACGAGGACCATATTGTGACCATTGATCAATTGTCTTTCTCCAAACTTGACCCTTCATTGGGGGTGTCTACGGTCTCGATGATTGATAATCCTCAACCAGGCATAGTCAACGTAGGGGTTGGTTTGTGCCCACATTTTATGGGTACCTTCGATTACTTGCCCCCTCAAGGCGATGTCAAGTTCATATCCGACCACCATAAGGTTGAGATTTTCCAAGTTTCATTGTTTCGCACGACTTACTTCACCAATCCATGGATACTCCCTTCCCCATCGGCCACAATGGAGGGGGCAGGGCACCCGGGCATGTCCATGCCCTTGTCCACAGCTAAAGTAGCATACTCTTTAGTCCAGCAAGCTTCAACAAACCCAGATACAACTCCTGCACAAGAGTTAGATCCGCTTCTGGAGCCTATTTGGTCTCAAGGTTCTCTCCCTGACACCAATTCGTTAGACTTAGTCTTGCCCTCTGACGAAGAAGTAATTGAAGCAATGACTAGTCCGGACAAACCCTAGGATGATCTTCATCACCGATCATACTTCCTCCCAGAGTTAAGTAGAATCGAGGTCAGATAATTCACCTTGACTATCACTAGAGATAGGTCTTGTCATATTAATCCCTTAGCTACACACACGGTCTATGCTAAGGGTAATATGGCAACCATCACTGAAACCATACCGATCAATATCTCCAGAACCCTTGGCATCATGGATAATGTTTTCATCGGAGCTGACTGCTACCCCGGAGAGATTCAAATCTACACATATCTATTTAAATCATTCTGCGACGTTTTTTACTGGTCTTACGAGGAAATGCTAGGCATCGATCCAAAAATAATCGAACATAAAATCACAAATTATCCATATGCCAAGCCTGTCCGGCAGAAGCTTCATCCAGCTAACCCCAGGAAAGCAGCAGCCATTAAGGTTGAAGTTGAGAAACTGCCAAAATCCGGTTTTATCTATCATATCCATTTGACCCAATGGGTGTCAAACCCCATGCCGATCAACAAAAAACAAGGCACGATTCGTGTATGTACAGACTTCCGTGATTTGAACAAGGCTTGTCCCAAAGATAATTTTCCCACACCATTCATTGACCAGATAATTGATGAATGTGTGGCTTACGAGGCCTTCTCTTTCATGGATGGTTTTTCGGGATATAACCAAATACAAATCAAACCCGAAGACTAGCACAAAATGACATTCATCTGTCCATGGGGTACATTTGCGTATCGTAAGATGCCTTTTGGTCTCAAAAATGCTGGAGCAACCTTTCAGCGGGCCATGTCTTTTGCTTTCCATGACCTCAAGCATATAGTTGAGGCCTATTTAGATGATTTAGCATCTCAATCTCACAAGAGAACGAATCATCCCACACACCTCCGACTTATCTTTGAGCGTTGTCGCTACTTTCAGATTCGCTTGAATCCAAACAAGTGCAGCTTTTGCGTAACATCAGGATGTTTGTTAGGTTTCATAGTATCAACAACAGGGATCATGGTCGATCCTCTCAAGGTTGAGGCAATAATTCAGTTCCCTCCCCCACGCACAATCCTTCAACTTCAGAGTCTACAAGGCAAGGCAAACTTTTTAAAACGTCTCATTGACAACTATGATGAGATCACAAAGGAATTTATGCGCTTACTGAAGAAAGACGTTCCTTTTCATTGGGACGATGCTGCCCAATGCTCTTTCGATGCGTTGAAACATGCCCTCACAACTGCCCCTCTACTTCGGCCACTTTACTATAACAAATATTTCTTATTATACCTAGTTGCAGCAGAGTCAACCATCGGCATGGTCTTAGTTCAGGAGGATGACCTGTTCTTAGAATATGTGATTTATTACCTGAGTCGAGGCCTCGTAGGATCAGAACTCAATTATTCTCATATCGAAAAACTTGCGTTGGTAGCAGTTCATGCTATTCAACGATTCTGTCATTATGTTTTGTTTCGCAAGACCACCGTCATTGCTGCCGTGAATCCATTCCAGTACATGTTGACGTGACGGGTAATAGGCGGAAAGCTCAGTAGATGGATAATCGCCCTCTAGGAGTTTGACTTAGATTTCATTTCAGTGAAATCCAAAAATTCACTGGTCTTCACAGAACTTATTTCGGAACTTCCAGTTGAGTCAAGTGATTTTGTGCCCGAAGAGTCGCCTATCAGAGGAGATATGTTTTTGATGACCTCTTTGGATGCCTGGTACAAAGATATACTTATCTATCTCCAAACTTTGAAGTGCCCCGCCTCTGCTTCTCGTGATGAGCGTCTACGTATACGCCATTAGGCTAAGAATTATCTCATACTCGATGATACATTGTATCAGAGAGGTGTAGACTACATCCTGCGTTGATGTCTCACTCACGAAGAAGTAGTTATCGTGCTTAAAGATTGTCATACTAGAGCATGTGGCGGTCATTTTTCTGGGTTGGCAACAGCCCAAAAGATTCTACGAGCAGGTTACTTCTGGCCAAAACTAATCAAAGATTGTATCGAATCGGTCAAGAAGTGCCACCCATGCCAGATCTTCTCTCGGAAGATGAGGGAACATCCCGCTCCCATGTTTTTTGTCATCACAGTTGGTCCCTTCACCAAGTGGGGGATTGATTACACTACATGCAACCCTCCTTCAATAAGGGGGCACCATTACATCATCATAGTCGTAGACTACTTCACGAAGTGGATCGAAGCTATGCCAATGTTTAAAGATGATGGAGAGACTATAGCTCTCTTTTTATTCAACCAGATAATAGCAAGGTTCGACGTCCCGAGGTAGATTGTCACTGACCATGGCAGTCACTTTCAAAACCAGATGATGACCGAGTTAACATCAAAGCTTGGGTTACGGAAAGAACATTCGTCACCCTACTACACCCAAGAAAATGGTTAGGTGGAAGTTGTGAATAAATCTCTTAAGACCATCTTACAACAAACAATCAACTCATCCAAGTCAAATTGGCATTTGATGTTATACTCGGCATTATGGGCTTACCAAATGTCTGTTAAGACTGCAACCGGTTTCTCACCTTTTCAACTCGTTTACGGGCTGGAAGCAGTCTTGCCTATCGAATGTCAGATCCCATCCCTAAAGTTGGCAGTACAATTATTGCCAGACACTTGTCCACTTGAAGAGCGGTTATTATACCTTGAGAAGCTTAATGAGAAGCGTCGTGATGCGGCCCTGTCCAACAAGGCTCACAAACATAAAGTCAAGTGTCAGTATGATAGGTCCGTTCGTCTTCAGATTTTCACTGAAGGCGACCTTGTCTTGGTCTATGACCAAGATAAGGACCCCCTGGGGACAGGAAAATTCAAACCCATCTGGTTCAGACCTTTCATCATAAAAGAGGTGCTTAAAAAGGGTGCTTATTGTCTTGTTGAATTTGAAGGAAATTCTTTGGTAGAGCCTAGAAATGGACTCTACCTCAAGAAGTATTACTCATAGGCAGGTCACCATGGGTAACTTTTTGTAACATATGTATAGTCTTTGTACTATTACTTTCTAGTTTCTTTTAGTGTTATGGATGTGTCATTTTTTATGTATCTTTCGTCACTGTGGCATATGTAAAGTGAATCTGAGGTGTTCATTGGGTACGCGGATGATGCTATCCAGCACACTCGGAGGCTTGCCTTCGCAGCTTGGGTAATTTTTTCACCTTGAGGCTAGTTATTATCTTCTGGAGGTATATGCTTAGGTGACACCACAAATAATGTCACCGAGTATAGTGCAGTTATTGAGTTTCTTCGTGACACCTTGTCATTTGGTATCTCTCATCTCTGGGTCTATCTCGACGCTCAGCTGGTTGTGTCTCAGTTAAATAGAGTCTACCATGTTCATGATCCGACTTTACACCAACGATTCTTTAGGGTACGTCTCTTAGAACGAAGCTTTGATTATATTACATATTTTCATGTTCCTAGGAGATTAAACCAAATTACAGATACTCTAGCTAATCAAATTTTAGATTGGCATCGTGCACACATATGAAAGGACATACACATAAACATGTAAATACATTTTTTGCAAAAATGATCCATAAGACACAAAAAGACATAAAAATACATATATAACATTATAATCACTAGAGTACATAGGTGGACACAAGCGCCTCAAAAATATGACCAATAATGAGTCATGGGGCTTATGCCCTCAAAAAATATATACAAGTAGTGCTCTCAGCACGTGAAAAGTCTAACTAAGGTCAGGGCCTGTGGGCCCTGTTGTACTGATCAACAACGTTTTCCAAATGCCGAAACAATCGGACCCACGTCTGTGGTGCCCCCACTACATGAGGCTGCATAGATGGTGGCAGATCCTCAATATCTGCCATAGGGACCGTGCGAGTGAGCATAGTAAAGTTCCGCTCGACTTGTCTCAACACCCTCTCATCCTCCCCGACTAGAAGATCTCCTGCTGTTGTTGGTCCCCCTACAGTGGCAGGTGTGGCCCCTAGCCGAGGACGATGCTTTTTCCTCGCATAGTCTGCAGGTCACACTGGTCCCACATCTGCACACAACAAACACATATCCTTCAAATACTCTGGTATAAAAGAAAAATGATATATAACAAAAACAACATAAAAATTACATATGTTTCACATAAGAAAAAAAACAACAAAACAATGATGTAAACTTACCCATCTCTCCTTGCTCCTCACCAGGAGGTACTAGAATATTAGGATCTCTCGAGAAATCAATCCCAGCATAAGGGTAATCCTCTATGACTGGGATCTGTCGCGACAACCAAGTGAATAAATCATCGTCGAAGGACTCATTGGTCCTTCCACCACCATGTCATGGCAGTAACACTGCCCATCTACAAACTGCAGGAAGAGAGGCCTGATGTCCTCATACCACTACTCGAGGACTAAAGCTCAGAACTCTTTCAAAGAATAAAGTGCATAGAATGGTCCCAAACCCGAAGTTCCTCTGTGTCTGCGACCAACAATCTGTCAATTACCTCTTCATACAATCTAACAATGTTGTGCTCCAGTCAAATATTTTTGCATTTAAGCACTGGACTGCACAGTTCATCTGTGCACGGGACGTCTGATGTAGAGTCCCAGAACCAGTGATTCGCCCAATAAAAAATACAATCGCTTGTAGCGATAAGTCAGTAATCTTTCTTATGGGCACCTGTGAGCTCGATCGATCTATACCAGCCTCACAGTAAAGTCCTATCAATTCCGCTATGTTATGCGGCCCCGAAGGAAATGTCCGAAAGTTGAATGGTTCCCCTCTTCTGGAGAGGCCAGTCAAAAAATATATATCCTCTGTCGTGGGCACCAGTGACTGCCCCTCTAACATAAACGCCTCTTCATCTGGATGCCAATAATCAACCAAGGCATTCAGTAGCCTAAGTTGTGCCCACATAAAAGGACATAAGAAGAACTTGAGTAGCCCACATTGCATCAAGGCAGCCACAGCAATGGGGTCTTCCCTGACCAACTCACTAACCTCCTCATGCTCTCTTTCTCTCCAGTGAACATACATCCTGCAAAACATCAAGGTTCAGGAGGGTTAACCCTTGTTTTTTAAACTTTTTTCATTCAATAAGGGGGTCCACGCGAGCTGTAATGTTGACAGTCACGTGTACATGCGTGCAGTGTTTAGTCTACCCGAATGTGCACGCGTCCTGTCCTAAGACAACCCGCGTGGACCTAGGGTCAACCTTTTGAAGGTCGATGCCACCCCAAAACATGGAACCTAAAGCAAAAATAAAGATTTAAATTGTAAGATAAGAGAGTTTGTACTTACTTGGTCCAGACAGATGGTCGTTTTGTCCACTGTAGCTCCCAGAATCACCACTTTTATCAAAGGGTTTTTTTTGGCTCCAGAGTCAATTTCCAAATCAGCAATGGTGATAATGAGCTGTCAGCTTCTATTTATAGACTGTTTGGCCTCCTTTTGTCACTTTTTTGGCCCCCCTTATCGTTTTCTTTAAAACAAAAACCATTTAGAGTGATTCAGGAGTTGCATTGGAGGGGTATGATCGGGTATCGGGACAATTTTTTGGAGTTTTGGGTAACTTTTGACGGTCCGTGGAAAAATTTCAGATAATCAGCTTGAGCATATAGGTTAGGTTTCTACCCTGACTTTTATATCTCGTTGTTTTTTTTCCTTTGCCATAGGATCGATCCCATCAGGTTGCGACACAGAACCATCATTGTTTCTTTAGAAGTGTCGCGAGTTGGTGGTAGAGCTTACCAGAACATGGATGCCCTAGGTAGATCCTGGTTGCATTATGGTGTCCATGATGTCTCTAATCACTGTAGGCTTGGGAGCCCTTGTTGTTTTTCCTGAATTATGAGTTTGAGCCTCATTTGCATGATTCCTTTTCACTCTTGACCTCACCCTTGGGACTCCAAAAAGACATAACGGGTCTTCTTTTAAGCCCTTTTCAGACCCTCTAAACATGAAAAGATTGTTGAGCGATCTTGTGACCTTTCACGCTCATTAAACTGGAATTTGAAGTCACGTATGTCCAGCGGTAGTTTACCTCTTTTTCGGTCCGGACGGTCAACTGTATGAACAAAGGTATACTCTAAGAAACTTCAGTTCTTTAGAAGAGTACTCTCAAGTATCATTTTAACCCTTTTTCGGGCCCGCGGGACTAAATTTACGAAAAAGGAACCCCCACGGAGTCCATAGTTAAGCTCTTTTTAGACTCCCTAAAATTGAAAAGATCGTCGAGTGACCTTGTTATTTCACACTCATTAAACTGGTCCAGAAGAACATTCCTGGCGGAGTCCATAGTTAAGATTTTTTTAGACTCCTTAAAAATGAAAAAATGGCCGAGTGATCTTGTCTTTATCACACTCGTTAAAATGGTTTTGAATAGACGTCTTGCCAGTGTCAGTTTACCCCTTTTTTGAACCGATTAGACTACCTTTGAAAAAGGTACCCCAATGGAGTCTCCTTTTACATTTTTTCAAACTCTCAAAATATGAAAAACCGCTGAGCTTACCTTCTCTGGGCTTGTTAAACTTACATCGAAGGACGTTACCATTGTGTGCTTTGTTAATCACGTTTGCATACCTGCGTCTTTGGTCTAAATGTCGGCTCCATGTTGCTCTCAACTGAACCATCTGGAGCATAACTTATGCGAAATCCTTGCAGCACTTTGCCTCTGCGTCTTGACACTTTGGCCCCTGGAGGATTTTTCTCGAGTCTCATTGTTCTGAACATCAGTCTTGTCCTTGCGCCTTGAACTTGTATGTGTGTAACACTCGTTCCTCCATTGTAATGTAACATTCTTTCATTCATTTTTCCAAAATCATTGAAAAAGACAAAAAAATCAAATATACCCCAAAAAGAGGAAGGGAAAAGTATTTTCTTTATTGGCAGCACAATAATTCGCCCTTGGATAAAGCACATATGTCTGTTTGTTCGTCAAACTCTGGGATTTAATAAGACCTTAGGAATCTTTTCTCGCTACATAGAGTTGTGTCATCCTCCGTTTGGTTATTCTTCCAAACATATGGAGAGTTTGTGTTGCCTCCTGCCTTGTAAACTTATGATTAATGCCATGCTGCCTAAGTCTCATCATTTGTCATGTTGCTGTCCAAGGGAAGTTTTTACCAAGCCTGAGTCGGCCCCTCTGCAGTTTGTCTCTTGCCCTCATACCCAGCCATCCTGAACATCCGATCAAGTCTTTGTTCGAAATCAATGAAGCCTTCAGTCTGATCATCAATATTCTTTAGTCCATGACCGATGAGCCATCGAAGACATCTAGGTAGTGAAGTCGTACACTCATATTACACTCCTAACCAAATTTTGAATATTTTGAAGTTGTTGCTCAAGCTTTGAAGACCTCATCTCCAGCCATCAGACCTTATCATCTTCTAAGAAGATGGATACTCTACATGTATATCTTTTCGATTTCGAGATGTAGATCCGTTGTGTATTGTTCGCGGCTACACTTTATATAGTTATATGACATGGATCTACAGTGTATTTGATTGGTAGCCATGAGTTTATTCTATCCCGATCATGGGTATGCCCGCCTTGGTGAGACAATTGTTATTTTTGCAGTCAGTGCCTCTGAATTTCTGGTCCCTGGGCTCACTTGTTCAGCACATCAATAAAGATTGTTAATGTATTTCGGCCATCAGATGCTCTTCTAACCTCACACATTAGGGGGCATCTGTTATAACCCTTATTTGCACCAGACATGCTTACCTGGCATCAGGCCATCTCAGATTCCTTCTTTTCCAAAGCACTGCTGAACAACTCTTCTTAAAAACACTTTTTATAAAGGACCACACACCTTGCTCTATTACTGCATGCGTGTACATGCTCGCTGACTCAAAATAGCCCGCGTGTACCTACAAAATCACGAAAGAAAGAAAGTTTCCGACGGAACACACAGCTTTGGGTGAGTTAACTAAACCTTCTAGTCATGCATGGCCGAGGGTTCGTCCAAATACCTAGCTTCTTCTAACCTATAAAAGAAGGGTTAGGGGTCCCATTTGGAGAAGGAGAATCATAGTAAAGAAACTATACCCGATTGCACATTCCCTTTGTCCCAACCCTTTAACCATCCTTGTGCAAAGAGAAAGATAGAGCAAAGAAGTTGGGGGATAGTTGAAGAGGAGCCTAGGACTAGGTTCGTGGAGTAGCGGTCGACTTCATCATTGTAAGTTGATTTGTTGAAGTTAATAATAAAGAAACACTTTTCACGTCCCACCATATGAGGTCTTCATGGTTTATTGCATATCGGTTTATTGAATCTCTAACCCATTAATCTATATATCAAATGCATGTGGAGTTTGTTGTTTGTTTTGTGTGAATGCAGGTTAGCCTTGGGAGGAGAGCTGCAATCAAAAAGTGATCAAGCGTGAGGAAGGATCTACATCAAACACCCAAAATAAGGTATGCTCACTTGATCTTCTTAACTATGTATTTGCTTAAGAATAATGGGAATTAGGTATGGGACGATGGTAGAAAGTAGAAATCTTTAGGTCTTTTCTGCATGCATAATTAAACCCTAAGTGCTAGTCCGTAGAGGGATTTCCCACTCACAACAAAGGATACCACTCATTTTGGTATCAAGTATTCTCAAAGTTCATATTCATTGATCGACTTCACTGACTCTGACTGGGATGGTGACAATGATGATTGAAAGTCCACCTTTGGTTATGTGTTTCACTATAGCACTGGACCATTGGTGCGGTCATGCAAGAAACAAAAGTTATTCTCTTTTTCAACTACAAAAGAATAATATTGTGGTGTCGTTCAAGCAAGTACTAAAGCCATATGGATTCACCAATTTTTTGGAGAACTTTGCCTTCCTATTCAGACCTCAACTACATTATGTTGTGATAACTAGAGTGTAATATAGGTTGGTGACAATCCTTTTGACCACATTAATATGAAGCATAATGAGCTCCATGTTCACTATTTGAGATAGTCGGTTCATGAGAATGTTGTCTCTCTTGAATATTTCAAAATAGTTGTTCGGGTTATTGATATCTTTACCAAACCTTTAGTTGAAGCCATATTTATCAAGCTCTACACGATGCTTGGAATTAAAGAAGTTGTAATTATGGGGGGTGTCATAATGATGTAATTTCACCTCCTGGATCTCCAAAGACATGTGTTGATGGGGGGGTGTTGAAACATCAAGCATTGATGGTTCATCATACATCTCCTGCGTTCAGTCAGTCGAGAGATTGAACTACATCTGGATACAGTTGATCGGGCGATGGACCAACACACTACACCAATCGGTCGAATAGTCAATGTTTCTATCGGTTAGACAGTCAACCAACAATCAAATATAGTCGGGTAGTGGATCGACCAGCCCGACAATCGACTACGAGCTGGATGCATAGGCAATCAGGTCGAGCATCCTTGTCGAGCCGACTCGACAATGTGGATTTGGCGGAGTCAACGCTAACAACTGAAGGTTATATGTGGACAAGATCTTCCATATTCTACAAAAGTTGGTTAGATCTTGAGGCTATAAAAACACACCACTTGGGCCATTTTCATGATGGCGATCCAGATATGATATGCACTGTGATGTTCTGATCACAATGCACCTTTCTTAAGTGTTGTAACGGTGTATTTAGACACCAACTATGTCTTCAAAAAAAAATGTCCCTCTTCGATTATCTATGCTACTATGTTTTATGTTTCATCTCGTGTTCCACCCTATTCCTGAACACCTAAAAGGAAAATATTAAAAGCTAGAGTGGTTGCATTGATTTATTATTCATGTTGACCACTTGTTGAAATCAAGTATGGTTATTATAAGAATTTATCTTGCATTTATCAAGTAGTCTTAACCTTGTAATGCATTGTTACATGGTCCATTTTAGACAAAGGTACTAAAATGTCTTGAAACCTTGAAAACACATTATATTTTCATGATCTAATAAAAAAAATACTCGTAATCCCTTGAAAGCAACACTAGCAACACTCATAATGGGCTAATATAAGCACTAAACTTGTAGACA
This sequence comes from Picea engelmannii, assembly GCA_009831015.1. Taxonomy (NCBI): domain Eukaryota; kingdom Viridiplantae; phylum Streptophyta; class Pinopsida; order Pinales; family Pinaceae; genus Picea; species Picea engelmannii. Next base: position 336,030 of record ML783803.1, read on the forward strand.
AGGTAAAAATTGAATATTACATTCTCTTGAGTTGATTTTTTCAATGTTAATCACTTAGAGAACACCTATAACATGGATATTCAAGGAAAACTCTAGAATGCAAATGTATTACTCATGGAAAACCATGAGGAGGAGCCTTAAGACTATATAAAGACTATATAAGAGAGCCTCATTCACACTTGATTAAGGATTATAACATCTTTGGTCATGTGCATATAAAACTTATGATAAAGTGAATTTGGATCCAATCATTCTTCTTATAATTCAAAGCGTTGCCCAATTTGTATGGTTATAACATCTTTGGTCATGTGCATATAGAACTTATGGTAATGTGAATTTGGATCCAATCATTCTTATAATTCAAAGTGTTTCCGAATTTGTACCCATGTGAATTTGGATCCAATCATTCTTCTTATAATTCAAAGCGTTGCCCAATTTGTATGGTTATAATATCTTTGGTCATGTGCATATAGAACTTGTGGTAATGTGAATTTGGATCCAATCATTCTTATAATTCAAAGTGTTTCCGAATTTGTACCCATGCTTCCACTTGTAGTACAATTTGCTTGTGGAAGATTAAGGAAAGTATGATTGTTGAAAACATTGAGGACCATTCGATTATACAGAGAGCCTTAAGAGGAACAATGTTCAATGAAAAAGGTTTTGAATCCATTTCACCATAGCAAAGTTATGGATTTTATAGATGTAATCTTTTCTTCTTTGTTAATTATGGAATCCTACATTTAGTTGTGTTGATTTAATGGTATGACATGAGTGAATTTGTTTTCTCTCATTGAATCTATTAAGTAGATTAAAAGTTTTTTTGTTTCACTCACTTGAAATAGATTTAAGGTATGTATCATATAAAGGAGAAGGTTTTGTTTGTATTGTGTGTAGCTTGCTTGGAGCTAATTGTTCTCCTCCCATTTTTTCTTCTGGTGAAAACACTCAATTTGTTTTTGCCTTTTCTTCCTTTAAGTCTTAACTTAGATTTTATATATTTTAATGAAATAAAACATGTTATTTCTTTTTATCTATCATTAAAATTATCAATATATCAATCTAATAATATATACTTAAAAAAATGTCTAAAGGGGTTGGATCCAATGGTGGAAAGCAAGGAGTTTTTCACCGTTGGGCAAGGTTCAATTCTTGTGAGGGCTTTACCTAGAGCCATGGGGACACCTTGAGGTAGTGGTCGAACGTGTGGTTGCACCCAGAGATACTATAATAAATGGTATCGTGACCCATGCACACATAAGTGGATCAAAGCCCACCCCCGTGTCCTTCAACTTTAAAGTCCCCGAGATGTAGGACAGTCGGTGACGAAGTGTGTTGTTAAGCCACACAACACACTCCCCAAGTGATTGAAGCTTCGGTGACGAAGTGTGTTGTTAAGCCACACAACACACTTCCCAAGTGATTTTGATCGCAAATTAACAAACAAAAAAATATATATATACTTAAAAAAATAAAAATAAAATCAACACAACACAACAATTATTGTTGAAACTAAGCTAACATATATATCAAACCAAACAAACCTAATAAAGAAGATACACTTGTGGTGGAGAGCAAATGAAATTTTCACAGATAAAATCCTTGCCTTTGTTTGAGTTTCTTCATGCACTTGTGATGGAGCATTGAGAAAGAAGCCTTTGTTTTTCTTAATCCACTTCGTGACATGTATATAGTGTGGATTCCTTAATCCCCACTTCGGGACATGTATATAGTGTGTGATGATCATGAAACCCAAAAATAATAAAAAGAGAACACTTGAAAAAGAAGCAACATGAGTGCATAGCAAAGCCTCTCGGAATTCAATTTTGAATTTCCGGTCATTCATTCACGTGGCGTGTTGTCAAATGCTTTTACTAATAAAACAAAACAGGGCCACGTGTGTTAAAATATTCACACCATTAATTATAAGAATAAAACAAGGTACTCCAAATATTAAAAGAAATTGTAGTTTAAATGTTTTATGGTTAAAATTGTAAAGTTTAGTGTTTGAAATTAGTAGTTGAAATTACATATTCTATTATATATTCAAGTTGTTTTAGTTTTTTAAGATTTTTTTTAATTTGTTTTATTATTTTTTTAATAATATAAATTTCTTTTTCATTTTAAAAGTTTTTTAAAAATATACTTTTTAATAATATCATTTCGTTTAATTTTATTTTATTAATATTGATTTTTTAAAAAATATAATCTTCAAATTAAAAAAATGTTTCTATTTAAGTAGTTAAAATAATTTATATTTAGATTGTTACTTGGATATAAAGTGAAACAAGACAATTTAATAATAAGAATAACATTCATTAAAAAACAACTTCATATTTATTATTATATTTAGATTGTTACTTGTGGAATACGACAATTTAATAATAAGAATAATATTAATTAAAAAAACAATTTCATATAATTTATTATTAGGAATTAAATGGATTAACTCAAGTGGATAGTATTTTTTTTAAGTGAAATAAAATGAAATAAGGTTAAAAAAAATTATAAAAAAAATAAAAATTCACTTTATGAAAAAACAATTTTAAAATAAAATTTTAAATAATTTTTAGCCCTTAATTAAAAAATTCAAAATAACTTTTAACCATATTTTATGACTTTTAACCTTATTTTAGCAAATCATTTTTTAATAATATTTAAGGTAAATTCACACAACGTGTCACAATTACAAACAAAATTTTAAATAACTTTTAACCATTAATTAAAAAAAACCAAATTTTAAATAACTTTTAACCATTAATTAAAAAAACCAAATTTTAAATAACTTTTAACCATTAATTAAAAAAAAACAAATTTTAAATAACTTTTAACCATTAATTAAAAAAATTCAAAATTACTTTTAACCGTGTTTTATGATAGGAAATCAGTTTTTAATAATATTTAACGGACAAAACACCTTAAAATAATCAATTTCCTTATAAAATTCCAACCTGGTCCACTCCTTTGCATGAGAGCTTCAAACTCCAACTACTAACCCTCAAAGGTTAATTTGGAAAATTAAAAATAAAAAATCTGCCGTTACGCAAGGCACAATTTACTTCATGATTTTGGCGTGTTAGGAATGACGCAATGGGATTCATTACATCAAATTTGTGGAAAAACTGGAGAATAATTGAGTCGGGAAGTGGTCCGAGGTAAATGACACGTTGCAAAGTCTCGCTTGCTCCCACTGAAAAAGGAGCACATGGATCACATGCTCATGCTAAAGGCAATACAATCATCACTATTTCCATGTACCCACATGTCCAGCGTGAATTGCAATTCATTTCCGTGACAGAAAGCAATAATCCCTCAACCCGCGCACATTTATCATGACAAAATTTTCTACATTTATTCAGCTCTTTCATTGATCTCCTTAAGTAGCAGAGCTTCGCGAAAAGGGTAGATTGCAGTGGAAATTTTGGTGATTTATCGGAACAATTGAGTTTGCAAGCTATGTCGCCAAGTGCATCTGTTGCTTTTGAGTATCTACGCTTTCAGAACGCCTCTGAAGCAAACGAAACGGTCCTGAATGGCAGTAATAGTCTGGAATTTAGCCCTGGAAAACACCAACCCAAGCCGAGATGTATGCTTTCTTTTGCAAACACCTTGAATCTTTCTTGCCGTTATGTTTTCAAATCGATCAGTGTAATATGCCTTCCCTCTATATATTTGTCTTCCATTTGTGTTTTGAAGGAATGTTTTAGCTGATTTTGTATCTATTTTTCGTGAATGAAACAGTGATGCAAGATCTGTCGCGGATAACACCGCAGATGATGCTAAAGTTGCTTTCGTCGAACAAGCTTTCAGAGGATACGAAGCTTGATTTCGCTCATGTCAATCGTCAGGCTGAGGGATTTAATAAACAATCTGAGGCATCGAGTCATGCGAAAATGATGGAATTGTTGCCAGTAAGCACGGGTTTCGGTTCAGACCCTAGAGTTACAGAAACAAACATAACCTTGCCTTTGGAAATTGGCCTAACTGATCCGAATTCCAGGTATTTTCGTGTCCAGATATTTGACATATGAGCCTTTTTTAGGGAAATTATTCAATTTAAAGAGATTTAAATGTTGAGATGGCTAAAGATGTGTTGTTGACACTATTTTCAGCATATGCGTTCTAGCAGAAGTGCCAGCGAAACCGTCCACAGCTCAACTCACTATCTTTTATAACGGAGCGGTGAATGTTTACGATATGCCTGCTGAGAAGGTCTTAAGATTTTGATCCGAGCAAGAAATATAATGCATGAAGAAAAATAATGTAAATTTTGACAAAACTACATGAATCTTTCATCTTTTTGCCTTTACCGACGGAGTACTTTGCCATTTTCTTGGCAGGCTCAAGAAATTATGAAGCTTGCCTCGAGCAACACAAGAATATCTACGATTACCAGCAGTAAAATCGAACAGATATTGCAACATCAGCCTTCCAAGCCTGCATTGAACGCTGTCAATGAAAATCAACCTCAAAGACTGGCAGTAGGTAAGACGCCTGTCGCACATATTTTATATTGAAGAACAGGGGCTGGATAAAATGTGAAAGGATAGAAAAAGGTTTTTAAGGTAGAAAATTGTTTTAACATAGTTTCTTGTTCCGCATGCAGGCATGGAAATAGTCATGAAGTTGTCTCTGCAACGGTTCCTCCAAAAGCGAAAGGAGAGGTAATCAAACTCTAGATCATTTATAATTTTTTCTCTGGATATTTAAATGATTGAATAGGCAATCCAACTAATAAATCATCTATCGATTATTTTTTATGTAAATTGAGATGATTGACTAGGCAAATGTGTATTAAAGCGATGATTTTTTTTCGTGGAGTGCAGACTCAACAGCGTGGCTCCTTACAGCACGATGGAGACGGCGACATCGCCTTGGAAAGCAGGGAAGGATTCAGATGATCAGATAATACTGTCGTTGGGTTGTCCATGACAACAATTTAAAAATGTCTGTGGATGCTCTTGACTTCTAGCTGCATCACGAGGCAATTTTTACCCTTAACCGATCCGTTTTTATCCAACGCGTTTTCTGTATTGCCTTTTACGGCAACGCGTTTTCTGTATTTTCACAGTGACATGCGAAGCTCATGGGCGGCAGAAGAAAGTGCAACTTGCAATGGCAAGGTAGCATGAAACTGCAGAGCAATTTCTGAATCGGTCAGCATTCAACCTGTACCACCACAGACATATTGATATTAATATTGTACCAATTCTAATCTACACCATTAGAGATATATTATATTTTATATTTTACTAATTCTTTTGAAAGTACGAATTCACAATTCTGTTTATTTAAAAACATATATTAAAACCAGACATCCTTGGGATCATGGCGTGTGCAGATTTACCTTTGTTTGGAAAAATGTAATATACCTTGATACGCGTGCATGTTAATTGGAATGGTTTTTTGTTGTTGTTAGGGTAGAACTGGCACTGGCACGTTGATACGCGTGCATGTTAATTGGAATGGTTTTTTTTTGTTGTTAGGGTAGAACTGGCACTGGCACGTGTATTTTTTTATTTTTTTTTTGTTGTTGTTGTTAAGTTATTCCGTGATGTTAAAGTCATCGGTTCGAAACCTGCGGGGACAAAAAATCCAACCATGTTAAAGGTTGGTGTGGCTCAGGCCCGGTGCAATCCCCCTGGATGATTTTACTTAGATACCCCTGAGTTACAGTTTCTCAAGCCACAGGTTAATCGCGAGCCAACAGAGACAAATTAACAAACAAAAAAAAGTGTTTATTTTTTTTTATATATATTTTTAAATAAATAAATAAAAAATCATTTAAATTTATTAAGAAAACACATATCATATCTTAAATTTATTAAAGTACATCATTCAAACACATATCATATCTTAAATTTATTAAAGTACATCACGCAACACAAATTAACAAACAAAAAAAAAAGTGTATGTTTTTTTTTATATATATTTTTAAATAAATAAATAAATAATCATTTAAATTTATTAACAAAACACATATCATATCTTAAATTTATTAAATTACATCATTCAAACACATATCATATCTTAAATTTATTAAAGTGCATCACGCGGCAATTTTTACCCTTAACCGATCCGTTTTTATCCAACGCGTTTTTTGTATTGCCTTTTACGGCAACACGTTTTCTGTATTTTCACAGTGACATGCGAAGCTCATGGGCGGCAGAAGAAAGTGCAACTTGCAATGGCAAGGTAGCATGAAACTGCAGAGCAATTTCTGAATCGGTCAGCATTCAACCTGTACCACCACAGACATATTGATATTAAGGTGTAGGACAGTCGGTGACAGAGTGTGTTGTTAAGTCACTCCGTGATGTTAAAGTCACCGGTTCGAAACCTGCGGGGACAAAAAATCCAACCATATTAAGGGTTGGTGTGGCTCAAGCCGGGTGCGATCCCCGTGTGATTTTGCTTAGATGTCCCTGAGTTGCGGTTTCTCAAGCCACAGGTCGATCCCCGGGTGATACCATGTTAAGGGTTGGTGTGGCTCAGGCCAGGTGCGATCCCCGGGTGATTTTGCTTAGATGTCCCTGAGTTGCGGTTTCTCAAGCCACAGGTCGATCCCCGGGTGATACCATGTTAAGGGTTGGTGTGGCTCAGGCCGGGTGCGATCCCCGGGTGATTTTGCTTAGATGTCCCTGAGTTGCGGTTTCTCAAGCCACAGGTCGATCCCTTGGTGATTTTGCTTAGATGCCCCTGAGTTGCGGTTTCTCAAGCCACAGGTACGAACCATTAACAAACAAAAAAAAAGTGTATGTTTTTTTTTATATATATTTTTAAATAAATAAATAAATAATCATTTAAATTTATTAAAAAAACACATATCATATCTTAAATTTATTAAAGTACATCATTCAAACACATATCATATCTTAAATTTATTAAAGTATATCATATCTTAAATTTATAAAGAAAACACATATCATATCTTAAATTTATTAAAGTACATCATTCAAACACATATCATATCTTAAATTTATTAAAGTACATCATTCAATTTCATGTCCATTGGAAAGCCATTTAAGTAATTGTCGTAAAACATTCAAAGGATTACTTATAGTGGAGTTCATTAGTTTGTGTGTGAATTACGCTAAAATTTAAATAGATGAATGAATCCTATCATCAAATAGGTCCACACACCTTTTTGGATAAATATTTATAATGATCCAAAAGAGCGTATCTGTGATCCGGAATCGAGAAGATCATATATCATTTGTGACGTCCTAAGGATCATATGGTTTGTTTGACTTTAAAAGTAAAGCACATCATTCACCTTCGTAACCAAGTCTATCCGTCCACCCAACATTTAGTTTCTTTTCTAACGATGCTCTTCTAATCTACATGGAAATCTATCCGTCCACCGAACGCTTAATTTATTTTCTAACCATGCACCTTTAGGAAAATTTAATTGATTTTTAGTGGAAATTTAAATGTAGTCATAATCTTATATTTGGTGGATTATCTGGCACAATAATGTAGAGTCAAGGTTACATTTCATATGATGATGGATAACATTTGGCAATACTAGGAGAGGGAGGTCAATAGGGTTCTACTTTAAAAATAATTTAAATTAGTTTCAATTGGTCCAGTGATCAAATCTTGTATGAAATGCCCACTTTTGATATCTGTGTCGAGAAGGGTAGGTGAGCTCTTAAATTCACATTCAATTAAATGGTTTTTCATGCCCATATGGTCCATTTCCCCTTGCCATTCGATTCCTATGGTTTTCAATAAGTCCAATGTGTGTTCACCATGCAATAATTAGAGGCTCTTTCATCTCTCATTGTTATTGGTATTCTTTGTCTTACATATTTTTCCAACCATCCATTTCACCATGCCTTTGTTCGTTGTCCACTATAATAATTTTTTCCTTCTTATTCTCCTTCATCCATGGATTGTAATGTGTTCACTCTCAGTTTACCTTATATTTGTTGTGATTTCTTTTGTCTTAGTATGATTTATAAATAAGATATTTATAGTCCATTCGTTTCACCAACACAGATTTTTTTTGTAGGATTTAACTTTTGAGTTTTGTTCTCAATATTATATAGAGAAATTTATCTTCAGAAAGGCTACTAGGCTTTTGTTCTTGATGAAAGTCTGATTACAAGATCCTCTGCAAACCTCTATGTTCATTATCCTTTGGCAAGTGTGTGAAAATGGTATGTTTGTTGACTCCATGGCTTCAGTGTTTGGTTGTCTTATGCAAAGACCTCCTATGCTCTAAATAGATACAAGGCATTTGTTTTTCATTGTATCGTGCACATCAACACCGGCATTATTGAAACCTATGTTAAGGTCCTAACCCGCACATAGATAGATTAATGTATTCGGATGTAATAAAGGTCAATATTAATAAGACCTTTTAATAAAATAGAATAAGGTGGATGTAAGAAGACCTAATAGAAGCTTCCGCTTCTAGAAGGATCTTCCTCTAGATGCTTCTTTTTAGTATAAATAGGAGTCGAGGGTATGAGAACCCTAGCTTGGAGATTATTGTAATAGAGCGCTGCTCGATTGGAGGTTGCCCCCTCGAAGAGGCCTGTGAACATTGCTATCTGATTCGAAGTGCTACTTCTGTTGCTATTTCGTATATCATTTCTGTGTATTGTGAAGATTATGCTTGATATTTTACTGTTATTCTGTCATTTCTAGCATTTCGTTTCTATTATGCATATTTTATATATCTGGTATCTTGCAAGTGGTATCAGAGCACTTTCCTTGGCAGAAATTGTGGGTATTTTTTTTCCAGGGTAGAGACGTATTCCAGCGTCTTTAAGCCACAAAGATCTATCGTTACGGGCATAAACCCGCGGTTGAGGGATTCATACACACAGGAAATACAAGTGGTTCTTAAGCGCACGTTTGTTGGCCACCCTTGTAACCCCTGTTGGTACCCCTTCGAGTGGTAGCGCATCAGACA
>ML783803.1:357353-408873 GCA_009831015.1 Picea engelmannii
TGTTATTCTGTCATTTCTAGCATTTCGTTTCTGTTCTGCATATTTTATATATCTGGTATCTTGCAACCTACATGTAAGGGACTTAGTTCCTTCTTCTCTTATTTGAAGATTGTTTAATGAGACTATGTTGTGCCAAAACATTCCAGCACTCCAATTCTCATAATAATGAAGATTCTTTTTTTTTGTGAAAATTAACTAGCTTGGCTTTCACATACCTATGCTTTGCATCAACCTTGTTTCCACAAAGAACAATAAAAAAATTCTCACACACCTTGCAAGATCCATGTGCTAGGTTGGGACATTCTTGTAAGTCAAGCGAGAAACAACATCAAACATGATAATTGTACACTATCCTTGAGTATAGTATGTTGAATTAAATTAATAAAGTAACAAGGACAAGTGTTTCTCATCACTTAGGCGCCTAGGGGTGAGAAAGCGTCCCATGTGGTCCCTCATAATTAATTTCATGAGATATGAAATTAAGAGACTTTATGAAACTTAAGTGAAGAGGGTGAGTGAAAAGACATTTCATCTCAACCATCCATCTAATCTATCCTCCACCATTAGATTAGATGCGCCTTCACCTTCCCTCATGAGGCCGAATTAGGGAAAGGGCACCCCCATTCACTTAGTGTTCTTCTTCATCCGTTTTGGAGAAAGCAAGAGAAGAGAGAGTCGAGCTGAGAAAGAGCAGAGCGAGTAACATTGAGTTGCAGCAAGAGTAACAACAAGTTGCAAGAAAGAGTAACAGAGAGTAGCAGTAAGAGTAACAATGAGTTGTAGTAAGGAGAGAGTAATAACACAGAATTCAAAGAGGAAGGTACAACGAGTACTACATCATATCATATGAATTCTGAGCATGACGTACTATAGTAAATTGGAACACAAATCGAGGAGGCTAGATGAACATATTTCTTGGTGAGTTTGGCACAAAAATCGAAGTACCCAACTGCCATAAATTTATGGAAAATAGTTACAACAGATAGGAACGATATTTTAGACAACCACACAACAATAAATGTAGTGACATTCGTACATAGTACATATTTATTTGCATAGAACTTGAGGAGTTGTTTAGCATGTATTTTGAGGTTGTGTGTAGGCACAAAAATCGAGATAATTTTGTGTATTAATTGTTGAAGATGATTATTGTAATAAATTCTTTCTCGGAGCTCTAAAAAATAATAAAATCCCCTCTCTCATTGGTTTTCCCCCTCTGGGTTTATCCAAGGTCGAAGTTAGACCAAACATTTCTGAGTATATTTTTTCTGGTTGTGTTTATTTCTCAGTCTTTTATTGTAGCAGACTTCATGCATTTTCCGTTCATGAGCATTTAACTTTCTGCTAATTAATTTGTAGCCTAAATTTACAATATGGGTTGGGCATTACTCTATGTGTCTCATTGAGATTTGAAATAGGCTTTGGGTCTAAAATTTCTACATGGTATCAGAGCCTAAGGTGCGAAAGGAGCATAAATATATCATCCATAGAGTGTGTTAGCGCTCTGTAAACTTCGTTCGGTTGAGAAAACGAATGACAGAGGCAACCTACAAACCGACTTTGTGGCTGAAAACTAGCCTTTTCGACCTGGAGAGCGCTCTCTCTGAGACTTTGTCTATGTACAGGTTATGGCTTTAAATTGTCATCTATATTTACACTTTATTGCAATATTTCTGGTTCTATTGGCGAAAGAAAAGAAATACCTTGGGATATGGAGACAATTTAAGAAAACAATAGAAACAAATGACTTAATGGTTGAACTTGAGAGGATAAAGGCTAAATAAGCAACAATCTTCAATTAAAAATCATTGTGTGTGGTGAGAGAAAAACACATAAAGCAACTCGGAGCACCGCAGGGGATGAATTCAGAGTTCACTTTAGAAGAAACACAATCGTCTAAATGGCACAAATCCAGAGCACCGCATGGTGAATTCTAGATTCGAATCATATTCCTATTTAGACAAAAATACATATATGAATATAAAGAGCACAGGAAAACACATACGCAAAGAGAGAATACAATACATCAAACTACCACTGTTAGAATCTTTTCATCAAAGTTTCAGGACCTTTGCATTAAGTTTCAATCGAACTCGAAAGTTACATTCAATAGTCACTGTCTACACTATTTTGTTAATTAACCTGAAATATATAGACCAGGGTATGTCTCTCGCTCTACCCTTCTCTCTAACTAATCTCCTTAGAAGTTAGGATCTAACTATTCTCTGCTAAATGACTCATCATATGACGCTTTACCAAAAATAAAAAACTGACTATACTCGATCACACAATAACCAACATCTTTTCCATGGCAGCTCGGTCATCAACAAGATTTCATCGTTAGAGAGTGATGTGTCGATGGTTTTCCTTTGACAGGGTATCTGTGCAATCAAGTGCTCTTTTAGACTCGGGCAACCCATTGTAATGGCCTTGATTTCTGTCATGTGATCATTCATTGGAGCATGCATGTGGTGGGTAACTACGCACTGTCATGGGTATTTCCAGGATGACACCCCCAGTTAGGGCAAAACGCCTTTCTTAAAACTGTCATGTGTCCAACGTACACATGTCCTTTGTAAGAGGTGGGTCTCTAGCATTTTGTGTCGTATGCTTGCAGCACAGGTGCCTGTCAGAGTCCTCACTTTCTGATGGAAAACATGACACGGGAAGAAAAAATCCATGCCACATTGAGAAGACAAAAATGCAGTTGGTTGATCATGCTTCTGGCTTAGTCTGTAGTTTGGACATCCACAACTTTCTCCTGAGAGAACAGTTGTGCCTTTTAATATTCATTACTTGCCTTTGTAGAATCGTGTTCCATTTCAGCCTCTTTTGCGCACTAGCCAGAGCCGTGTAGATGTTTTCTAGTGTTGGTTTTCATTTCTTGAAGTGCTTTGCATTTATTTCTTCTGACATTCTCTGTGCTTCGCACAGCTAGATGATTGTGTCTTGTTAAGAACCAAATATCAATATAGCATAGAAAAACCTCAGAATAAGTACTCAACGCCTTGAAAAAGAGAGAAATTCATATAATAAGCCTCTTCGAGGGGGAAACCTCCTTATACCCACATAAATGTCCAAATACAAGATGATTCAAAATGAAAATGTCTCCTTGGTATATATAGGATACTAGGAGGTACAATTACAACTAATGTGCCCAAGCCGACATAAATAAAGTAACATTACTAATGTAATATGCCTCAATTAAGGGGTAATGTGCCACTATTTAGGGCTTAACATGCCCCTCCCCTTGAGACAAGTGTTTTCCACAATGCTTGAGTAACTCTGGATGCTTCTATATAAAAGACTCGTCTTCCCAAGTGGAATCTTCAACCGATAGTTTCCTCCATTTAATGAGATACTCTGAAATGGATTTATTCCTTAGTTGGCAACTTCTTGTGTCAGTGATGGCTTCAGGCTCCAATATGATTTTTCCTTCCTCATCAAGTTCTGGCAATATAGTTTGAACTGGGATATTGTCACCTATAACTTTCTTTAAGCATGAAACATGGAAAACTGGGTGTACTCGTGAAGATGCAGGAAACTCCAATTAGTATGCCATAGTACCAATCTTTTGCAACACCTTATAAGGGCCATAGTACTTTGGTGATAATTTATTATCCTTCTTGGCTTGCTTGAGGGACATCTGTTTGTACGGTTGTAGCCTTAAAACTACCCAATCCCCTACTTCAAAACTTCTTTCACTACGATTTTGATCTGCTTGTTGTTTCATGCGATTTTGTGCCATGGTCAAGTTGCCCTTTAATATTTGGAGAACTTGTTTTTGATGCTCGATGTGATCTTCCATTGCTTGAACCTTAGATTTTTATTTTAGAGAAGAAGTGATGGAAGGAGGGTGGTATCCATAGAGTGCCATAAATGGTCTCATTTTTGTTGCAGTATGAAAGGAAGTGTTATACCACCATTCTGCCTAGGGTAACCATTTGAACCATTATGTTTGTTTTTCAGAGACAAAGCAATGAAGGTAGCCTTCCAGACATTTGTTCACTATCTCAATTTTTCCATTAGATTGAGGATGATAGGATGAGCTATGAGCCAATTGAGTACCCAAACAAGAAAATAATTCTGTCCAAAAATGTCCAGTGAAGATGGGATCTCTGTCACTTACAATAATCTTTAGGCTTCCATGTAGCTTTTGAACTGTCTCCATGAATGTGGTGGAAATTGTACTGGATTTGAAGGGATGAAAGAGTGCACAAAAGTGTGTGTACTTGGTCAGTTTATCAACAATCACCATGATGAAACTCTTTCCTTCAGACTTTGGTAACCCTGTGATGAAATCCATGGAAACCTCCTCCCAATGCTGACTTTGGATGGCTAATGGTTGTAAAAGACCTGGGGTCTTAATTGTTTCCACCTTATTTTGTTGGCAAACCAAACATTCTGACACAAACCTTTGAACATCAGTTTTAAGGCCATCCCAAAAAAATTCCTTCTTGACCCTATGGTACGTTTTCAAAAATCTTGAGTGCCCTCCTACCGGAGAGGTGTGCAATTCCAATAGTATGTTTTATTCGATTTGGGAGTTCTTACATAAATATAAGCGATATGTGTACCATAGCGAATTATTTTTCCATGTAAATGTATATGATGCATTGGAATCCTGCTGCAACCTTTGAATGAGAGTCCACATGTTTTCATCATTCTTCCATTCATCCCTTGCTTCTATTATCCAATCGGGTTGAATGATCGAGATAGAACAAAGAAAGGACTCAACATATTCATCCTTTCTTGAGAGTTCATCTGCCACAACATTTTGCTTCCCTTTTTTATAGATGATTTCAAAATCATAACCCAATATCTTGGTCACCCATATTTGTTGTTCTTCTGAAGAAAATATTTGTTCCAAGAAGTATTTAAGACTATCATGATCTTTTTTGACCTTGAAGTGCCTACCTATTAGGTAAGGGTGCCATTTCCTCAATGCATGTAGTATTTGCATCATTTCTTCTCATAAATTGGTTTGTGTAAGTCCTTTCCCTTGAGTGGTCGACTTTCAAAAGCCAGGGGCCTTCCTTCTTGCATTAGGACAACACCAATGCCATTTCCTGAGGCATCACATTCCACAATAAAGGTTTTTGTGAAGTTTGGTGTGGTCAAGACATGAGCTTTGCACATCACCTCTTTAAGTTGTTCAAAAGCCTTAGTTGCCTCTAGAGTCCATGAAAATGCATCCTTCTTAGTTAGTGTCATTAAAGGTGTTTCTATTCTCCCATAGTTCCGAACAAACTTGTGGTAGTAACCTGTCAAACCCAAAAATCCTCTAAGATTCTTCAATGTTTTGGGAATTGGCTAGTCCATGATGGCCTTAATCTTGTTAGGGTCTATCTTGACACCTTCATGAGATACTATATGACCCAGATACTCTACCTTCTTCACCCCAAAGAAACATTTGGACGGTTTTTCATATAGTCGTTGCTCCTTTAGTAGTTGTAGCACCTTGTCAACATGTCGCACATGATCCTCCCAAGACTTTCTATAGATTAGTATATCATCAAAAAATACCAATAAAAAATTTCGAAGGAAGGGATTGAAGATGGAATTCATCAACCCTTGGAATGTGGAAGGTGCATTTGTAAGGCCAAAAGGCATGACCAAAAATTCATAATGGTCTTCATGAGTTCAGAATGTTGTTTTTGGGATATCTTCTTCCTTCATTCTAATATGATGATACCCTGAACAAAGATCCAACTTTGTGAAATAGATTGTTCCATGTTGTTCATCTAACAATTCATCAATGACGTGAATGGGAAACTTATATTTAATAGTGATCTTGTTGATCTCTCTATAATCTAGACACATACGCCATGAGCCATCTTTCTTGAATACCATTACCATCGGTGCAGAGTAAGAACTTTGGCTAGGTCTAATAATGCCATCCTCTAACATTTATTCAACCATGCGCTCATTTTCACTCTTCTGGGCGTAATGGTATCTGTATGACATAATATTAGGAGGAACACTCCCAGGAATTAGGTGAATATCGTGATCATGATTTCAAGTGGGTGGAAGACCTCTGAGAATATCTTCAAATACTTTGGAATGATTATCAGTAATCCCTTGGAGATATAGGGGAATATATGGCTTAAATGTTTGAACATATAGTGATAATAGTTGTGCAATTACACCTTGATTCCCCTTTTTCAATAATTCTGTCATGCCATTATAAATTATCACCTTACCAGGTTTCCCTGTGATACCTCTTAACTCAATTTCTTTTCCTTCCCATGAAAATTTCATGAAATTTTCTTGAAAATTAAAAGCCATTGTTCCTAATGATTGTAACCATTGGATTCCTAGTACGACATCAACACCGCTCATGGGTATAGAAATCATTGGAATATTCATTACATATTCCCCCATAGTAAGATTGATCTTATTGCATTTTCCTGAACAATTGATAGTTCCTCCATCTGCAATCATTACTTGAAACTTTGGTGATGGATATACAAAGAAATTGAGAGCTTAGGCTAATTTATAGTGAATGAAATTATGAGTACTACCATAATCAATTAGGACTATTACCTTTTTCTTTTTGATATATCCTTCGATCTTGAGGGTTTGAGGAGTGCTAATTCCAACCAATGCATTACACGATGTTGTGGGAGTCAACTCTTCAGAAGAAATTGCTTCTATTTTTTCATCTTGAGATGGTTCTTGTTCTTATTCTTATTCCTCTTCACAATCTATGTAGAATAATTTCTTCTCACCACACTTATGTCCCTTATTGTACTTGTTGTCACAATTAAAGCATAAACCTTTTGCTTTTCTTTCCTCCAATTATTGAGGTGTCAACCTTGTAGGTTGAGGTGCTTTAGAAGAAGAAGCATTATTCTCTCGATATATGTTAGGAGTGGTCCTTCTAGTTTCCATAGCCATATTTTTACTTTCGACATTTCTTGCCACCCTAAATTCATTCTCCAATGATTTGGGTTCCCAAAGGCAAACCTCATGTTGAATGTTATCTCTTAAAGTTCCTATGAATACATCAATCAAGTGATTCTATGGAATATTTGTTACCTTTATATTCAATCTTTGGAAGTTTTCAATGTGATCTATAACTGAACCCTTTTGCTTGAGACTTATTGATTAGATAAAGAAAGTATTGCTCCTTGTATCCTCATAGTGTGCTATCATTTCTTCCGTGAAAATTGTCCAAGTGACAAGTGATTTGCGAGAACAAAGCCATCGATACCATACAAATTGATTAGGTTCTAAATATAAAGAAGCAATTTTTACCTTTTGTATATGTGGAACATTATGTAGATCAAATAATTTCTCCATCTAAAGTATCCATGTGATAGGGTCCTTGCCATAAAACTTCCTCATATCGATCTTAGGAACATGGTTGATATTCAACCCAAAGTTGGAGTTTCTCCATTCTTGATTCATCTTCCTTGTTTCCTCATCATGAATTTCATGAGATACATTTTCACTTTCAAGTGTCCTCTCTATTAGGAAATTTTTCAATCCTTCCATGATCTCCCTTTTTAAACCATCCATCTTAGTATTCATTATTGCCTCCAATTTAGCTTCAGTTGAATCCATCATCCCTTATAGTTTATCTTTTGTCACTGTCTTCTTTTGTAATTCATTTATGTCCCTATGAATTTCTTCACCTTCATCAAGAGTCCAAGTAGGACTGTCTAGAGGCTTATTTGGTGTAGAAGTTCCCTTTTTGGGTGGCATGTTGGCCAAGTATCACTTTTGAACCTTGATTTTGAGGTGGTTCTGCTAGATAATCTTTCTTTTGTTGTATCTCCAAAGTTTCATCCCTTCTGGGTATGAATGTTTTTTTTTGTATTTCTCTGATATTTCTTCTCTGCAATTCCATAGGTTTGATCAAAATTGGATGTGCCAAGTGGAATTTACAATAACTTCCCCACAACTTGCTGATTTTTTGGCCTTTCCAAGAGATATCACTTGTACAGTGTGCCCCGCACAAAATAATTGATATAAAATTATGAAAATCATACCTGAAATACTATAGACCGTACACTATCCAATGAAACTAGTCTCACTCAATTTGGATAGACTAGGAAGAAGTTATGATTGTTTTACCCAGAACACTTTCTTGAGACTAGTTAATAGGACTAGTCAGATACCCTATCTTCCACAGGGTGTATCTATAAATGTAAGATGACCTAGAAGCATTTTTTACCATGGGTACCTTACTAATTTCTATGAATGGCCTTCATATTTTAGGGTCTAAAACATTACATATTTTTTTTTATAGTGAAAATTCTGCAATGACTCAATTCAGGATGATTCCAGAACCCTATCTTACACAGGTTGTATCTCCAAAAGTATAAGGCCTCATAAGATGAAATTTTAACCCAATGTACCTTGATTTGTCTACTAAATATCCTCCAATACATTCCTTCTGAAACGTTGTAGAAAACAAGTTATAGCGAAGATTCCAAGGTGTCTCAGATGTAGCAGCGGAACCCCAAGACCTTGAGCTTTGATACCATATGTTAAGAACCAAATATCAATATAGCATAGAAAAACCTCAGAATAAGTACTCAACGCTTTGAAAAAGAGAGAAATTCAGATAATAATCCTCTTTGAGGGGGAAACTTCTTTATACCCACATAACTATCCAAATACAAGATGATTCAAAATGAAAATGTCTCCTTGGTATATATAGGAGACTAGGAGGTACAATTACAACTAATGGACCCAAGCCGACATAAATAAAGTAACATTACTAATGTAATATGCCCCAATTAAGGGGTAATGTGCCACTATTTAGGGCTTAAGATGTCTTCTGCTTCCTTGAGTTGCCTCTTGAGCCGTGTCATGTTTCTCTCTCGGCCCTATGACATTGATGCCTCAAGGGTCTTCGCTACTAATTGATGTCTCAGTTATCGGTTCTCCTGGTACAAATCAACAACAACGAGCCGTGATTGCTTTAGTTATTGCGATGGTTCGTGAATATCTATGTCTTCAGTGTTTTTCCTTCTCCTTCTGTCATGGGTTTCTCGATTTGGACCCTCGACAGGTTCCATTAGAATGGCACAAATGAGTAATTCTTCGGAGATTGACCTTACATGTGACTCATTGGGGAATTGGGCCTCCCAGGTCTCTTTGTTCTTCCTTGGCCTGCTCCTCTTTTGGGGTATCAACTTTTGGGGATATAGGGCTTCCAATGTCTTTCCTTCTTCCACGATCCTTCCTATTTCTGCCTCCAAGCGGTGATATGTTACTTTTTACGCCAGTAGAGGGGAATCCCCTTTGGGGTCCCTAGGGATGCCGGTTGCGAGTAGGAATGAATCCCAGTTGTTTCCCAATCACCTAAACCCCTCAACTATCAGTAATTTAATTAGCGAGACATGATATCGTTTCTTCTTCAGATGATTTGTACTAGCCTAGACATAGTCTGGCATTTCTTGGAGGCTTTGGTGTAAGAAGAAAGGTAGGTTTAATGGTCTCCTTCCTATGAAATGCATCATCAATCTGATGTGATGTAGGTGAATTATGTCAAACCTTCCTTCATAGGTGAAATATTTCTTGATCGCTCTTAGGAGCTTCCAAAAAGACTCCTGCAGATATTTACCTGGAACGTCCACTTCGAATTTCCCATTCAAACAGTCTAGTTTGACGAACTCCTCACAACATAGCATGTCCAAAGGCATGCCTCTAGACCACCTTTCACCACATGGAGGGATCTCCGTGGTGGTTGACAAAGTTTCCTCCATTACCTGTAAAGTGACTCCTGCAATTACTGCGTGGAACTCGATAAACCTTAGTGCAAACTTCTCTGTCAGCTTCACATTGAATCATTGGATTTTCCTACAAAATACCATGCATCCAATTTGTTCAAAAGATGCTCTGACATGCAGATCTTCATTTACCAACGTCAATTTTTGAGGTTCGGGTCCCACATTTCTTCTACTTTGTGTGCCTTTCCTTATGTTCTGAGATATTGTCATGATGCACCATGTATTCGTTCTGCATGCAAAGGATTTAGCATGGACCCAAATGGTAATCTTGTTTGACCCGAGTTTGTGACGCAGTCGAAGGAAATCAACTTTCCAACCATGAGAAACTCAGGGATCAAGAGAAGAATTATAGACAGAGCGTAAACTTGGTTGGTGAACAAAATACATGCAGAGCAACCATAATTTATAACTGGGCGAGTGAGAGCTGGAATCATGCTAGGAGACACTGAATCCATTGTGACTGGAGGTTTCGAAGAAAGACAGATTTTCACAGCACATATGCGCGACGGGTACACTTCAGGGCATGTAAAGTACAATTGATAATAGATGCAAAGTATACGTGATATGCGCGTCGTGATTTTTCATTCTTTCTGACTTCATAATGAGCTGATGATGATTATTGCGTCTGCCGACGTGACTTCTATTTAACAACTTGCCTCGAATTTTGGAACGTAAAACCTTCTCCTCTGATAGGACCTGACTCTTTGGGAAAATACCTTTACCACTTACACATGTTTTGTTTCTGACATCCCTTCCCGACTCCATTGGCCAATCAATTACTTGCTGACTTCGACCCATTCGTTATTTGGTACCTGACCTCACATTCTTTTACACATGGACTATGACTCGACTAAGACCGACTATAATTGAAAAAATGACAATGCTAAAAGGGTGCTCCAACGGGGATTCTATCCTCCCAGTGAGGTGGAAAAGAACAACAGACCAGGTGCCTAACCATTGGGCCTTATTTGACTTTTAGACTTTGAAAAAAAATGAAAAAGAAAAACACAACCTTGACCTTTTTGACATAGTTTCGAATAGACTCAGCATAAACTTAGGGCCTTCACTTCGGGCTTCAATTTTTTGCTGACGAATTGACTCGAAAGGCCTTCTTTGGAAACAAAAATGAAAAATGAAATGACTATTTACGATGACATGAAAAACAAAAAAGACCTTACTGAACCATATAGTGTTCGAGGAACCTTCCATTCACAGGCCCTCCGCCAGTGGACTCTCCATTAATATATTCTAACAAATATGCGTTGTTCCCATGGTACGCTCCGATTATAAAAGGTCCTACCCAAAGATGATCGAATTTTCCATGCTTTCCCTTGTCTTCGTTCCTCGCGTCCCACTTTAGCACCAGATAATCCACCTAGAATTCCTCTTGTTTAACATGCTTATCAAAAGTTTTCTTCATCTTGTCTTGGTGTAGTTGTGATCGGTTGTAAACCTTCTCCTTCATTTGATGCATGTGAATCAACTAATTTATCCTTATTTGAGTGTCATTTGGCTCAACCTCTTGTTCTTGTAGTAACTTCGTGATGGGCAACCCCAGTGAGGTGGGGAAAACTACATCTGTTCCATATACGATTTGGAATGGTGATGTCAAGATGGAATTTTTGGTAGTGACTCTGTCATCCCATAGAACGTAAATGATTTTCTTATGCCAGGTCCTTTTGTTGTCCTGCAGGAGCCTTTTGATAATCCTGGTTAAGCTTTTGTTGGATGATTCTGCCAATCCGTTACCCTGTGGGTAATAGGACGTAGAATGTCTCAGGGTTATATTGTAATCGTTACAAAACTTCTCCATTTTCTTGGACTTAAATGCAGATGCATTATCCATGATGATCTTGATAGGGCACCCAAACCTAAACAAGATGTTGGTATCTAGAAATGGAATGATGACTGTATCAGTATCCTTCCTCGTTGGAACTGCTTCGATCCATTTTGTGAAGAAATATGTGGCCATAAGTATCCATCTATGTTGCATCGAGGATGGCATATGAATCTCTCCTATAAATTCCAGGCCCCATTGCATGAACAACACTTCGACTGAGATCGGTTTCAGCGACAAGGGTTGCAATTTTCTTCTTCCATCGAAGATCTGGCACTCGTGGAAACTGAAAACTTATTTGTATACATTTGCGAAGAAGTTTGGCCAATAGTAACCTGCCCTTAAAATTTGATGCATGGTTTTTTTCCAGTAGTGATACCCTCCGCAGTCGCCTTTGTGGAATTATCTGATAGCTCATTTTGCGTCATCTTCTAGTAAGAAACTCATCAATATCCCTCCCAGATATTTCCAATACAAAGAGTTATCTAAGATGCAAAACTTAGTGGCCTTCAACTTCAAGAACCTGGCCTTGGTCTTACGTAACCCTGGGGGAGATTGTAGATTCTTCAACAAATAAATGATGTCCATATACCAAGGTGAATTGATGAATTCTTGAGACACTTGCACGGTTGTTTCTTCCTGAGCATTCTCTGTCATATCAACAATGAAGTTTATTCCCATAACACCGCAGTTCGATTGCCCATCAATTTTGCGAGGCCCTAACCCTTAATCAACTTTGTGGGATTTATTTCGAGGTCTTATTCCAGCATGATTGTGATCCACTTACCTCTTCTTCCCCCGAGGTCAGGATGGGTCAGTATGTATTTGACTAAGTTGCTAGGTACATAAGCGACAGCGTGGGAATGTAGTATGTAAATCCTAAACTCTTTGAGGGATTTCACTAAGGCATATGCTTTTTTATCCATAATATCATACTTTAGTTGGGAATTTCTCAACGTCTTGCTGAAGTAGGCTATAGGATTTTCAAAATTCTGAGCATCCTTCTGTAATAGTACGCCAGTGATGGTATGTTCCAAGGAAAATGAGAACAAGATGAAATCCTTCGTGAGATCTGGGTTGGCCAATACGGGAGAATTGGTCATCACTACCTTGATGTCTTCAAACGATTTCCTATCTTCGGTGTTCCATTTGATATCATTTCCCTTTCTACGCATGAAGGTGATATGCTTTATAATTTTTGGTAGATTCAGAATGAATCTTCTCAATAAATTCATCTTTCCCAGAAAGGACTGCACCTCTTTCTTGCTACAAGGAGTGATGATTTTGAGGATTCCTTCTACCCTGTTGGGATCTATCTTTATACCCTCCTTCGAGATGATGTTCCCCAACAATTTCCCTTCTTGCATTTTGAAATGTGATTTTTTAGGATTCAGCGAAATGTCGAACCTCCTGCATTTCTGGAAGACCCTCTTCAGATGCTCAAGGTGTTGTTTGTCAGAGTCAGAATACATTGTGATGTCATACAGATAGATCATGATACATTTTTCCTTTTCCTCGACAAATGCAATATCGATCACCCACTAGAAAGTAGCTCCAACGTTCATAAGGCTGAAATACATCTTATCATACATGAATGTACTCCATGGTGTCGTGAAAGCTGTCTTTTCCCGGTCATCTGGATGTACCATGATATGGTCATAGCCTGAAAAATCATCCAGCATAGACATCTTTTGGGATCCAACTACCTTCTATAGAATATAGTCCATCTTAAGGAGCGGGTAGTTTTCCTTGAGGGATACTTTGTTCAAGTTTTGAAAATCCATGCACAACCTTATTTTGCCGCTCTTTTTCCTTACATGCACCAAGTTGGCAACCCATTTAGAAAATCTTAAAGAAACAATAATTTTGGCTTCGAAGAGTTTCTTTACCTCTTTTTCAATTAGCGACAACAGCAGGGGATTGATCCGTCTTAGCTTTTGCTTGAATGGTTTTTGGTATTCTTTGAGAGGAATGACATGTTGAATTACTTTAGTGTCATAGCCTTTCAAGTCATCATAACTCCAGGAGAAAACGTTGGGAAAATCATTCATGAGTTTGATGTAGTATTGTTTTATTTCTGGACTAAGCATATTTGATAATTTTATTATCCTTGGATTTTCCTGGGTTTCAATGTTGCAATCTTCGACATTCTCATCCTTCGCATTGATATTGGGGTTTCTAGCAAAATCGTTTTCATCAAACAACTTTTCCAACGGAACTAATCCTTTGGGGATGATATTATTCTTTATTTGTACTATGTCCCTCCCAGCTATCTGGTTCTAAAAAGGGTCATCCTTAGTGCACGCGGTTGTGCTTCCATATTCGTCGCAACAACAATGTTCGTCGATGTTCATGTTGGCGAAATTGTCGCTCATCTAGATAAATATCTCCACCTGTTTTTCATCCTCGAACACTTGCCAATACTTGATATTATCGGGTATCATTGGACTGTGTTTGAATTCGATCTCATACTTTATTTTTGGAAAAATGGGAATTTTAAAAATTGAGGCCGAGGTGGCAAAGGCATCCCAAATTTGATTATTCCCCCTCGGGATTGATGATATATTATACTCTGATAATGTTCGAGGAGGTCCAACACCAGATTTTTGTATTCCCTCAATCTAGGGTGCTTGGATTGGTATATACCTTTCACTTGGTTTATGATGAGCTCAGAGTCTCCATGCACCATTATCCTCTTTGTGCCAAACTCTTTCAAAATCATTAGACCCAAAATCAATGCCTCATACTCAGCCATGTTATTTGTACAATCGAAGGCGAGTTTGTACAAGCAGATTTTTGTGCCCACCTTGGGAGGACTTATCCATACATCAACCCCGATCCCTTCCTTGCTGACGGCTCCATCGAAGCTCATGTTCCACATCTTATTCTTCGTGTGGTTCCTTGGTTCTACACACTCTTCTTCTCGCCATACAACTTTATCCTCGACAGTCATGATGGCCCTTGGCTCTTTCTCTTCAAAGATCAGGTCATTGTAAACTATGGAGGAGCCGATCTCAGTGTCGATGGAATAGATAGGGTGGTTATTCGACTAGGTATTGCTACTCACCATGTATTTGAGAAACACTTATCGGTATAAATGTCTCTCTTGGTCAACAACATGAATAGTGGTGTACGACATATCCATTTGGAGGGTTCCCTTCAATTTTGCAGCCCACAACCTGGACAATAGCATGCCAAATTTAGGAGTTATATCCGACACAACCACATCCATGACCAGATTCTTAGAAGGAATTTGGGACAGTTACACAACCAAATCTTTGATCAGACCCAAAAATTTCACTTTCCTTGAATTGAAAGAAAAAATATCCTTATAGGGCCTGGTGATGTCCAAACCCAACTCGTCCATGATCACCTTGGGCATGATATTGTGTGATGCGCCCGAATCCAACATGGCGTTATGAAAAATCATGTCATGGACCTTGAGGCTGATATAAAATGGGGGAACATCTTCAGTATCTCTTGTTTCCTCCATGCACAAACCAAACAAAATAGTAGGGTGGTCATCCTGGACGTTCAGGGTGTCGAGAGTCTCTCCCATATTTAGCGTTTTAATAATCTAATCTCACTAGTCTCCTTTCCTGATGAGCTCATTGAAAGGGATGGAAATTTTAATCTTGTCCATTTCATTCTCAAAGTTAAAAGGGGGGGAGACTTTTTCTACCTCCTGGATTTCTTTTGGCGCTTTCTTTGGAACCTTCTCCTTTGACTTTCCCTTTTCAGTTGCATCGTTGGTCAATTTGTCTTTCTTTGGTTGGCTCGTGGAAGGGGTGTCTGCCTGAGGTTCTCTTATGGGATTCGTCTGTTGAGGTTCTGTATATGCCTTCCCACTCTTGAGGTTGTATTGCTTTTGGAACTGCATGATGGAATTGTGATATCCCTTCCTGAATTCCTTTGTTTTCCAAGACAAAGTGTTATCATTTTCTAGCATAATATCATAATTTTCTCTCATGTATTGATCATGTTCTCACTTCTCCAATAACATGTGAGTGTCCTTGTCATTGCAACAGTGCATTTGATGTTGGATCGTCTGATCAAAATGTTCATCCATGTAACTGTTCTGGAATGGGGGCCTTATTTGTTGGTTGCCCTGGTCTCTCTGTTCTCTATGTCTGATCTGTGGGACAAGACCTCTTCTAAGGTTCTGATTTCTGAGCTGGAGGTCATGTTTTTATCGAGCAACAGGCTTGTTTCCCACAAACATTATTTCTATTATCTTCTCCAATGTCTTCATCATCAAGTCGAACTTGTCCTCCGAGGGTTGAGAAGTCGAAGGCTACACATCTCTTTGGGGTTTCTTACTGCCTCTGTTGAAGATTTGTTTAATTTTTCCCAACGCCATAGGTTCACCTCGACTTCGATTGCATCACTCATCATGGCATCTAAATGCATAGATATTCTCTCCCTCAGCAACAAGGCGAAATCATTGTTGAAAGAGTAAGCACATCAAAGTTGTGCAGCCCCGGGAGGTGGTTGGACTTCTGCAGGAATTGAGTTGTAGACCCTCATGAAACGGGTCGAGAACTCTTGCACCATCTCCTCCAGCGTTCTCTTCATATTGTTGTGTCAATAGATTCAAAGGATTATTTTTGTCTTCCCATCTAGCAATGAATGACGTTTCAAACACGATGAAGTTGGGGATGATTCCTACTGGGAGGGCCTTGAACCATTTTATAGCCTCCCCTAAAAGAATCTTTGCGAACAACCTCATCTTTGCGTCTTCATGATCCACCTCTTCTAGATCAACAAAATCATTGAACCAATCCAGGTGCTTTTGGGCAGAGGCATTTCCCTTGACATCATACAACTTGATCCTCTGGTTGTAGTTATGGGGAAAATCATGCAGTTGGGTTGGCAAAGCAAGGGGGGCGAATCTGGAAACGATTTCTCTAGGGGGGTTTGGGATTTACAGGATGTTCTGAGCAGGATTGCAGCTTGTGGGATTTTTCTTGGTATCAGAGATCGAAACCTCTTCTCGTCGAAGACTTATGATCCAAGTTGATTTCTAATTTACACATGAACAAGTTTTGTTCGAATAGGGTGTCAAAGTTGATGTCATCAATGCTTTATGTCGTGTCCTTGGGTAAAGACATATTTATGTCTAGGTAATAGAATGGGTCTTGCACCTGCTCCCTTACCCTACGCATATGTATCTCAGGATCATACACGGGCTCTATAGGGTTCGAGTTAAAATTGGCTCTGGTATAAATGGTCTTCAAAACTAGGATGTCCGAGTGGCATTACTCTATGAAACTGGTCTCTTTTGTTGGAGTCGCTAGGGTAAATATTTCATCCAACGTAGATTTTTGTCCCACTGTTACCCCTAGGGTTTAAAAATATATCTTTTAGTCGTTCTCTCAGGGAAAATTTATTCAATTCCATCCCCGACAATGATGCCATAATGTTTTCTCTCTTTAAACTTCATTCGGCTAAGAAAACGAATGAAAGAGGCAACCTACAAACCAACTTTGAGGCCAGAAACTAGCCTTTCCGACCTAGAGAGGGCTCTCTCTGAGACATTGTCTCTATACAGGTTATGGCTTTAAACTGTCAGCTAGATTTACACTTTATTACAATATTTTTGGTTCTATCGGCGAAAGAAAATCAAGACCTTGGGCTATGGAGTCAATTTAAGAAAACGATAGAAACAAATGACTTAGTGGTTGAACTTGAAAGGATAAAGGATAAATAAGCAATAGTATTCAGTTAAAAAGCATTGTGTGTGGCAAGAGAAAAACACATAAAGAAACTTGGAGCACCACAGGGGATGAATTTGGATTTCACTTTAGAAGAAACACAATCATCTAAATGGCGCAACTCTACAACACCGCGCAGTGAATTCTAGATTCGAATCACATTCCTATTTAGACAAAAATACAGATATGAATATAAAGAACACAATAAATCACATACACAAAGAGAGAATACAATACATCAAACTACCACCGTTAGAATATTTTCTTCAAAGTTTCAGGACCTTTGCATTAAGCTTCAATCGAACTCGAAAGATAAATTCAATAGTCATCGTCTGCACTCTTTTGTCAATCAACCCGACTTACATTGAAAAGATGAAATATATATACTAGGGTATGTTTCTCGGGCTACCCTTCTCTCTAACTACTATCCCTAGAAGTTAGGCTCTGACTATTCTTTGCTAAATGACTCTTCATATGAAGCTTTACCAAAAATAGAAAAATGAATATACTCGATTGCACAATAACTGACGTCTTTGCCACGACATCTTGATCATTAGCAAGCTTTCATTGTTAGAGAGTGATGTGTCGATGTTTTTCCTTTGACAGGGTATCTGGGAGATCAAGTGCTCTTTTAGACTCTGGTAACCCATTGTAACGACCTTGATTTTTGTCACGCGATCATTTGTTGGAGCGTGCATGTGGCATGTAACTGCAGACTATTGCGGGTATTTCCAAGATGAAACCCCCAGTCAGGGGACAACACATTTCTTAAAATTGTTGCGTGTCCAACGTACTTCTTTCCTTTGTAATATTTGGATCTCCAATGTTTTGTGTTGTATTCTTATTGCGCGGGTGTCTGTCAGAGTCCCTACTTTCTGGTGGAAAACAAGAAATGGGGAGACAAAATCCACGCCACATTGAGAAGAAAAAAATGGAGTTGGTTGATCATGCTTCTGGCTTCATCTGCAGTTTGGACATCCCCAGCTTTCTCCTGAAAGACCAGTTGTGCCTTTTTAGATTCATTACTTGCCTTTATAGAACAGTGTTCCATTTCATCCTCTTCTGTGTGCTGGCCAGAGTTGCCCAGACGTTTTCCAGTGTCGGTCTACATTTCTTGAAGTGATTTTCATTTCTTTCTTCTAACATCCTGTATGCTTCACGCATTTGGATGATTTTGTCTTGTGCTTCCCTGACCTGCCTCTTGATCCACGTCACGTTTCCCTCTAGATCCTGTGACGTTGATGCCTCAAGGGTCTTCGCTGCTAATTGTTGTCTTAGTTCCCGGTTCTCCTGGTACAACTCAAAAATAGCGAGCTGCGCTTTCTTTAGCTACTTCAACAGTTCAAAAATATCTATCTCTTCAGTGTTTATCCTTCTTGTTCTATCGTGGGTTTCTCGATTTGGACCCTTGATAGGTTCCAGCTGAATGACACACATGATTAATTCTTCGGTGGTCGACCTTGCGCGCGGATCATTCGGGATTTGGTCCTCCCCGGTCTCTTTGTTCTTCCTCGGCATTCCCCTCTTCTGAGGTATCGACTTTTGGGGAGCTGGGGCTTCCAATTTATCTCCTTCTTCTGCAACTCTTCCTATTTCCACCTCCATGCGATGAGATGTTACTTTTTCCGCCAGTAGAGGGGCATAGCATTTGGAGTCCCTGGGGATGTCATTTGTGAGTAGGAATGAATCCCAGTTGTTTCCCAATCACCTCAACCCCTCAACTATCAGTAATTTAATCAGTGAGACATGATATTGTTTCTTCTTCGGTTGATTTGTATAATCCTGTATGCAATATGCCATTTCTTGGAGGCTTTGATTCAAGAAGAAAGGTAGGTTTAATGATCTCCTTCCTGTGAAATGCATCAACAATATGATGCGATGTGGGTGAATTCTATCAAACCTTCCTTCACAGGTGAAATATTTCATGATTGCTCTCAGGAGCTTCCGAAAAGTCTCTTGTAGATATTTACTAGGAACGCTCGCTTCGACTTTCCAATTCAAATAGTCTAGTTTGACGAACTCCTCGTAGAATAGCACGTTCAAAGGAATTCCTCTAGACCACCTTTCACTACGCAGAGGGATCTCTGTGGCGACTGAAAAAATTTCCTCTATTACCTATAAAGTGACTCCTGCAATTATTGCGTGAAACCCGTTGAACCTGAGTGCAAACTGCTCTGCCATCTTCACATTGAATCCTTGGATTTTCCTACAAAAGACCATGCATCCGACCTATTCAAAAGATGATCTGAAATCTGGAGCTTCATTTACCAATGTCAAGTTTTGAGATTTGGGTCCCACATTTATGCTATTTCGCACACCTTTCCTTATATTCTGAGATGTTGTCATGGTGCACCACACATTCATTATCTGGATGGTGGATTTATCATGGACCCAAATGGTAATATTTCTTGACCCAAGTTTGTGACATAGTTGAAGGCAATCGAATTTCCATCCACGAGAAACTCAAGGCTCGCGGGAAGAATTATAGACAGAGCGTAAACTTGGCTGGTGAAAAAAATACATGCAGAGAAACCATAATTTATAATTGGGCAGACGAGAGATGGAATAATTCCAGGATACACTAAATCCATGGTGACTAGAGGTTTCGAAGCAAGCTAAATATTTTTGTAGCACATTTGTGCGACGAGTACACTTCAGGGCATGTAAAGTACAACTGATAAGCAATGCAAAGTATACGTGATATGAGTGTCATGATTTTTCATTCTTTTTTAATTCATAATGATCTGATGATGGTTATTGCATATACCGACGTGAATTCTATTTAACAACTTGCCTCGACTTTTGGCACGCAAAACTTTCTCCTCTGATAGGACTCGACTCTTTGGGAAAATGCCTTTACCACTTACTTACACATGTTTTGGTTCTGAAATCCCTTCCCAAATCCAAGGGCCAATCGGCCACTGGCTGACTTTGACCTATTCATTATTTTGGTACCTGACCTCGCATGCTTTGACACACAAACTATGACTCAACTAAGACTGACTCTAACTGAAAAAATGACGACGCTAACATAGTGCAGGGATTTTGATGAGAAGATGAGGTACTTCACCAGGAAGAAAATTGTGGGCTTGTGTTTCTGTTGAGATGGTCAATGGTCATTGGTTTGAGGGTTGAGGACAAGCTATATGGATATGTGAATTTTAGCTCATGGAAGGAGAGGATTGTGATGCTTATACATGAGTGTGAGTTGTGGGATATCATGGAGAACTCACAAGCGAATCATGTGACAATGCCTACAGGTGCTACTCTCTTGGAAACCTACACCAAAAAGAACATAAAGGCCAAATGAATTATTCTTGATTCCATTAAGGACCATGTGATTCCACATGTGACCGAGATGACCAATGCCCATGATATGTGTGAATCCTTAACCAAACTATACCAGAGTTCCAATGAAAATAATAAAATGGTATTGAGGAGAAACTAAAGAGAATTAAAATGACCAAGATTGAAAATGTTGCCACCTATCTTACCAATATTACTTAGATGAGGGATGAACTTGGTGTTGTTGGGTAGGTTTCCGTTGACAATGAACTTGTGAGGACTTATTTAAATGGGGTAACCAAACAATGAGATGTTTTTGTGGAGGGAATTGCGGAAAGGGAAAATCTTCCCAAGTGGGACTGTCTTTGGTATGAATTCATTCAGGAGGAAAATCAAAGAGTTTATGTGCATGGGATTTCATCTACAGGTAATGAAGAGGAGAATGTGGCATTTTTAGCTAAAGGAAAAAAAAATCCAAGAAAGGTTCCAAGGGAGGGAACAAGCAGAAAGGAGAAGGGAAGGGGAGCAAAGTCAAGTGGTTTGCATGTCACAAGTTTCGACACTATGTTAGATGGTGTCCTAACAAGAAGAAGAAGTAGGTTGTATCTTCAACTAATGTGGAGGAGTTTACCCATAGGTTTGAGAAGGAGTATTCATTATTGGTGTGTCTTTCCTCTAGAGTATCATCTAGCAATATTTGGAACATTGATAGCGGTGTCTCCCTCCATATGAAAAGTGTTTGTGAGTACTTCACTGATCTTATAGAGATTGGAGATATTGAGGTGGTGCTTGGAGATGATTCAATGGTCAAGGTAGTTGGTAGTGGGATAGTATCATTTCAAAGGGAGTCTCTACCTCCCATGTTGTTGAGGGATGTCCTATATGTTCCAAGCTTGAAGAATAACTTGGTGTCAGTTTCCACTATTGAGGATAGAGGATATGAGGTATTGTTCCATGATGGGCATGTTCTCTTGTATCCTAAGGGATCCAGTATCACTTCAGCCAAAGTGATTGGGATCAGGCATGAGAATCTATAAAATATCATGTTTTATCATGCTAGACTATTGATACATAATACCAACAAAAATGACCTTTTTGATTTGTGGCACAGGAGAACGACCCATTTTCACCATGGGGCTCTGAGGATCTTGAGAGAGATTGTGACTGGAGTGTCAGAGTTCATTATAGAGAACTAGGAGTTCTGCAAGGGGTGTGCTCTTGGGAATTACACCAATACTTTGTTTCCAAGAAGTGACAATAGAGTAGCAGGTATTCTTGATTTGATTCATACTAATGTATGTGGTCCTATGTATTCTACCTCTTTGATTGGTTTTTTGTATTATGTCACTTTCATTGATGACTTCTCCCAGAAGCCTTTGATTTTATTCATGAGGACCAAAGGACAAGTATTGCAGCAGTTCCAAGAGTTCAAAGCTCTTGTCGAGAACCAAAATTGGAAGAAGATGAAAGTGTTGAGACTTGATAATGGAGGTGAGTATACCTCTAATGAGTTCAATGACTTTTGTGTTAGGGAGAAAATTAAGAGAGAAGTGGTAGTTCCTCACAACCCATAGCAGAATGGGGTTGCTGAGAGGAAGAGAAAGGCTATTTTTGGGGCTGCGAGAGCCATGCTACATGATCAAGGGATATCATTATTTATTTGGGCTAAGCCTTACAACACTACAATTTATCGGCAAAATCAGAGTCCACATTAAGTCTTGGGGGATAAGAATCTTGAGGAGGATTTCTCTGGGAAGAATCTTGAGGTGGGGAACTTTAGGATATTTTGGTTCCCTTACTTATTCACATGTCCCTTATGAGAAGAGGACCAAGATAGATCCCATGACAGAGAAGGGTACCTTTTTTGGGTATAGTGAGACCTTGAAGGCTTTCTACATATACATCCCCTCTTTGAGGAAGATAGTTGTGTGACATGATGTGAGATTTGCAGAGGATAGAGCATTCTGTAGGTCACAAGATATGGATAAGGGAGAGCAGTTAGCTCCTTAAACACATGTGAATTCTTCACAGATCATAGTGACACAGAGTTTAGGACCACCTATTTCAGGGACTACTAGTCCATAGGTGACAGGGTCACAGGTTACTGGTCCTCAGGTTACTAGATCACAGGGTATTGTTTCTCAGTCTACTAGTTCACATACTACCTCAAGATCATATTCAGGTACACAATCTGTAGGTGGTGGAATTGAAGAGGAGGAGTCCCCTCCACATCGTGATAATTCATAGAATAGGAAGCCCAAGTGGATTTAGGACACTTTGAATGAAGCACAAGGTTCAATGGGGAATCCTAGGAAGGCTGTGAGGGAGATTAAACCTCCTGAGAGGTTTTTCAACTATCTTGCGATGGTGAGAAACATCAGAGAGTTTGATCCTTCCACTTTTGAGGAGGAAACAGGTCAATAGGTCTGGAAGGACGCCATGAAGAATGTTGTTTGGGAGGTGGTTCTAAAACTTGAGGGGAAGTGAGAGGTGACATCCAA
This sequence comes from Picea engelmannii, assembly GCA_009831015.1. Classification (NCBI taxonomy): domain Eukaryota; kingdom Viridiplantae; phylum Streptophyta; class Pinopsida; order Pinales; family Pinaceae; genus Picea; species Picea engelmannii. The sequence continues at coordinate 380,437 of ML783803.1, forward strand.
ATAGATATAAAACATCAAGTATGCTACCAATGGAAGAATTAAGAAGTTCAAATCTTCATTTGTGGCTCAGGGGTTCTCACAGGTAGAGGAAGTTTACTATGATGAGTGTAACACACTTGACCCTAAATACCCTTTCTAGGGATGGGACATCAAATTTTTACTCATTCAAATCATATCAAATCATCTCTCTGAGGTCTTCATCCTCTTCTACTTGTTCATAGCTTTCTAACGATTGTTACCGTCTCTAATCCGACTCATGGTTTGCAAGATATGAATTTTTGAATTTATCTGAGCGTTATTAGTTGGGGTCTTCGGTATTTGGCGCTGAATGCCCCTTTTCTTATTGCACGCATACTCCCCAAAGTCCTGAAATATCTCCACGTGGCCTTGGTCATTCGGTGATCGGATTTGAATGTTCTACATTGAACGCCAGTGTTCAACATTCGACATTCAATGTTTGACGTTGAGGTTGAAAGTCCCTTTTTCGGTGTTCGAAAATTGACGATTGACATTGAATGTCCCTCTACTATATTACAACCCAAATATTCTGAACTACCAAAGTCCTGGACTCCAGGAGTCCCGATCACATCACCAACCACATTGGCTAGGTGGGCACGAAGCAGAGGCAAACACGTGGTGAGGTCCATGGGTGTCACATGTCCTCATTAGGGGGTGACATGTGTCATGCTCTAATAGGCATAAGAGGTCTGCAAAAAATCCATATCCCAGTGACACGTGACACCTTAGTTGCGGGTCTACATCACCCTGGATGACATCAGTGAGCCACGTCAAATCTAGACAAATGTTCTTTCAAATTCCTTCAGATATCATGGTCGACATCTATCCATGTAGACCCATAGATCCATGGCTCTTGTTTCTTCGCAAATCCAAGATTCAAAGCTTATCAACTCATCACATCGTGAATCCCTCAGAGAGACAAGTCTTCAGACTATCAAATCTAGTTCCATGTTCCCTCTACCTGTCAACAGTTGAGATTTACTTCATCATTTGTGACTTCGGGAGTCTTCACACCTTGAAGAATCTTGGCCAAGTTCATTCGGAGTACCAAGAATCTGGACTAATGGATCTCCTACCACATGGCCTCTCATCCAATAAGTTGAGTCCAATGAATGACATTTGACAGGGGAAAAGAGAGGGCCACACATCGCTCCATGGGATGTCCTACCTGGTTGGGAAGTTAAGAGGGATTATCAAGGAAGTCCTTAGATTGATAGTTGAGAGGGATCTCGAAGGATTCGAGATCGATGGTCTACATCGCTTTGTAACTTTGACATTCATGGGTTTGGTGTGTATCTTCTAGCTTCCTCTCCAGAGTTCAGAATCTCCAAACCACGCCCGATCTATCACCATGTGCACCTATTTTTCATGGCCAAGATTTACTCCAGTTAGCAGAGCTTTAGGGAAACTCACATGTCCTTATGTATACACAATGATATTGTTGAATACTCGAACTTCCGGATATATGTTGATCTATGGACACGCTTCCCTCTATTCACAATGGTCCAGATTAAATTTTTGACTTCGGAATTCAGAGGTTTGGACGTTACAACACCCATGTCCTCCCGAAGTGGTCAACGTTGGGATGACTACATCATAGATCCAATGGATGGAATTGTTCCCAGGCATCCTCCAATCTACGACCTAGATTAAATTCGGGCTCCAGGACTTCGGAGGATCTGTCTCCCTTACGACGAATACCAAAATTCATTGAACTCTCAAAGACTAAAGTTGTCTAGGATTTAATGCCTGCACTCCTTCTCCAAATTTATTTCTCATGACAGACCTTGGATACTCCCCAACAGATCTCGCTTGCTCGTCTTTCAAATGAAAGGATCTTCCCTTTTTGAGACTTAATCTCATTATCCTTCCTGAGCTTTGTCAATTCTGGAATACTTAGGCACTGGTGTATGCTTTGTGATCTTTATCTTGACCTTAATAGACTCCTTTTCCCAAGAGACTCACAACAGATGGGCGTGTCAGCATGCATACGTGAAATTGTGTCAAAGGTTGACAAACTCATGGTTCCTTTTCTTAAACTTGATCCCTACATAGATCGAGTATTTACATGTACAAACCATATAGTTCCTTACTTTCTTAAATATGCAATCAAGCAAAGATAAAGGGACACAGTCTAATCATCAAGAAAACATGCATATCCATGAAACATTCATAGGATATCCAACTTTAATTTACAGTTACAGTTCAATTACACAAGATATGAGAATACTTATCTATTACAGGTTGCAACCAACTAACTGACCGTGTGTGTTCTCATTTCCACCCAACAATAGGCTCAGAGGAATTCATTCTTAGCGCTCTGGCCACCCTCGTTCCAAGCCATGATATCACCAGGTAAATTTATGTAGTTTCTCATAGATGCTCTATTTTTCACAACAAACCTATGAGGTTTATCAGATGCTTCATTGGCATCAAATTCGTGGCCTTTATCTTTCCTTCTACATATCTGAGTCGTGCGTTACCCTCTGTTCATGCGCCCTTGTCTGGTGTCTCTCTTTCTCTCTATAGAGCCTCATGCCCTCCCCTCTACTGTCTGCGCATGAATCCCCCCTCTTACCCAAGATAGTTCTTGACCTATCTAGTTCCTTCTATCAGAAGGACACTTGGGTCAGCCTGGGTATTCATGAATCTTTGGTACTTTAGGTTTACATCCTCCTATCTCCTCATCCAGACCATGCCTCCATTCATTGGGGTGGTTGATCATTTAACCACTAGTCCTTCCTTCATTAATTTCTTCCACTCCTTAGAATCCGGAGGGGATTTGTTATTCCCAACAAGGGGGAATTTGGGGTCATTTGACATAATGAACCCTCTCTTATAGTTTTCTCATTCTTTCCTCTAGTGATATCATGGCCAATACTTCAACGCTTTACCCTCACAGTCAATCATTGGAAATCTAAATAATACATTTACATTGTTCCCATGCCATAGCATGGTGATCATAATTAATTTTTAACTACAAGTTGGGGGAAACAAGGGTATTATAATCCCCTCCCCCTTAAAAATGAACATCATCCTTGGTGTTCTTTCTCAGTAACACCAATCAAGCCTTTCTCATTCAACTACTTCAGAAGTCTTGACCCTCTTTCTTGGTCAGGTTCTTTTCATACTCTTGGCCCTTGTCACATGTCTTCAATAATCTTGGACAACAAGCATATTAATCATAAATTTCATGCATAAAATTTTTACTGTTACATAAAATTCAAGAAAATTTCGTAACTTAGCACAATACTCATATGTCCAGTTCGTGGATTTGTATCCACATGGTTGTCTTGTTTACTTGGATCATTGTTTTTCTTGGACATAACCATTGTGTGCATGATCCCAATCAACAATTTATAAGAATTATCAAAGTTTCCTCTTCCTTGAGGTCACTCACCCTCCAGGCCCAGGCTCATGCATCCCCTTCTTTGCTATACAGTTCCTTGGGCGATCCTTCTTTCCTTGCCAAGGATTTCTGGCACAAGAATAATTTTAGAGACTTTATTGAGCCTTACATTCGAGGCATCCCTCAAAATTTCTCTGTTGAGGCGTCCCTCTGGCTTGTGTTTCCACAATACAACATATTTTAGGTGATCATGGCTTACCACTGTTCGACAACATAGGTATTCCAACAGAGGACGAACATGTTTAGTAACCACTCACATAACCAGATCAAAGATCAACAAACCGATGCTTTCACATGGTAAAACCCCTATGGGGAAACATCCATGACCCCAACCAATGTGACCACTTGGATAAGTTTATTAATGCAAAAAAAAATATTACAGAGATATTTTACAAGAGAGTTTCTCACAATCGATCATTGACAAATGACCCTCCATTCTCTTTAAATAGAGATCATGGACCAATCGGGTGTTAAGCCACAAATCAATGGACATTAAGATCGAGGAGAGTATTAACTGTTAGATCACTTTATGTTGGGAACATATCATGACCGTCGGATTTCCTAACCACAAATGCATACTAAAGAAACACACTAAGAAACACACTTTTACCTAACAACACATTAGACCAAGTAGATCTTAACTAACTCCTAAGTGTCCAAATATCCTAACATCCCCCCTTAAGAACAACTTTGGATAGGATTGAATGATTTACAATGGTGACATAATAGGAGAAGGAAGGAGGCATTAGAGCCTATCCCCCCTTAATTACAACTTCATGAACTCCTAACATAGATCAAATTTTGGAAAACTTCGCTTTTGTAAGAGACTTTGTGAAAATGTCTACAACTTCATCTTCTGTAGGGAAAAATAGCACTTCAATAACTTGATCATGAATGAGCTTTCATATGAATTGAATGTGTAGCTCGATGTGTTTTCTACGCTGATGTTGAAATGGTTCTTTGGCGAACTTGATGGCACTCTGATTGTCGCACCAAAGGTTGGTCGGATGTTGTTGTCAGAATCCAAACTTTGAAAGGATCCATCAAAGCCACAAGGCTTCCTGACTTGTATTTACCATTGCTCAATAATCTTCTTCTGCTGAAGAAAGTGCAATAGCTTGTTGTTTCTTACAGGCCCAAGTGATAGATCCTAAACCAAGGATAAAAACATAACCTACAGTAGACTTCCGATCATCAGGGTCACCGACCCAATTTGAATCAGTGAAACTAACCAATAAAGGAGTCCCCCCTGAATTGTAATGTATCCTAAAATAAACTATAGCACAAACATAACGAAGTATCCTTTTAGCTACTTTCCAATGGATTTCATGGGGTGTTTGCATATACCGGGCAACAAGACCAACAACAAAGGAAATATCAGGACGGGTATGAGTCAAGCATAAGAGGCTACCAACTAACTGACAGTACAGGGTGGCATCAACTTTGGGAGAAGTACAGATGGTGGTAAGATTGAATCCAGGCTGGAAGGGATAAGGGGATGGTTTATAATCATCCATGTGAAAGTGATGAAGAAGGTCAAAAGCATACTTAGTATGGGAAAGAAAAATTCCTCCATTGGTTTGTAAAAATTGGAGGCCAAGGAAATAGTGCAAAAAACCTAAGTCTATGATTTCAATTTTCTTCTTAAGGATGGTTTTCACGTCGTTTCAAATTTTTGAGTCACTACCAGTAAGGATAAGGTCATCAACATAAAGGACAAGGATTATGAGATGGATTTCTACTTTCTTGGTATAGACATTAGGATTAGAATAGAATCTAGAGAATCCAATGGCAATAAGAAAGCTATCCATTTTGGCATACCAAGCTCAAGGAGCTTGCTTGAGACCATAAAGAAATTTATTAAAGCGACAAACAAGGATAGAGTTATTCTGAACATAGATAGGAGGTTGTTCCATGTATATTTCTTCTTGGAAATCTCTGTGTAAGAAGGTGAATTTAACATCCATCTGATGGACCTCCCATTTATTTGAGGCAGTAAGGGAAAGAACAAGGTGGATAGAATTCATTTTGGCTATAGGGGCAAAGGTTTCATTATAGTCAATTCCTTCAACTTGGGAAAATCCTTTGGCAACTAACCGAGCCTTGTGTCTTTCAACACTTCCATCTGATGCATACTTATTTCTATAGACCCATTTACACCTGACAAGTTTTCTTCCTTTTGGAAGAGGTAAAAAATCCCAAGTATCGTTTTCCATTAAAGAACAATACTCTTCATTCATTTCTGTATCCCAATCTGGATGACCTGAAGCTTCTACAAATGTCTCTGGATTATGAGTTTCTAAAACTTGAGCCAAAAGAGAAGAGGCTCGTTGGAACTGTGAATGTGTTTAACACTGATCTGAAGGATCACTGAAAATATCACCAACTGATTCTCGCATTGAACGGACCCATCTAAGAAGCGGTGGAGTTGGTGTTGGTTCAAGTTCAAAGGACTCATCTGGAGGAAGGTGAGTAGGCGGAGGTGGATTTTCATCCTCACTATCATCATCTGAAGAAGAAACCAGAATCGAAGAAGGCACAAACACTGAAGATGGCTCATAGGCCGAAGAAGGCACAACCGACGAATTAGGCTCGCAAGCCAAAGAAGGCACAAATGCCAAATTAGGCTTGTAGGCCACACGATTTTCATCAAATTTAACATCTCTTCTAATAATAATTTTATTACAATGTGTTTGAAGAAGTCTGTAACCTTTAACATCTTCAGAATAATCAACAAATATACACTTCTCACTTTTAGTTTGCAATGCTTTCCTTTTCTCATCATGAATGTCAGCCCATGCTATACTGCCAAATACACGGAAGTGACTTACACCTAGTTTAATTTTAGTCCAATCTTCTTCCAGTGTTATATTTTTAAGAGCCTTTGTGAGAGTGTGATTTACTATGTAATTTGCAGAGTTGATGGCTTCCACCCAATACTTTAGATTTAATCCCCTAGATTGGATCATACAATTATCCATTTCTTTTAATGTGCAGTTCTTTCTCTCAGCAACACCATTTTGTTGTGGTGTATATGGAACAATGTATTGTATTTGGATTCCCTGTGTAGTGCAGTAACTTGTAAAATTATTGTTCACATATTCGCCTCCATTATCTGTTCTTAAACTTTGAATTTGATGTCCAAATTGATTTTATACAAGGGCCTTGTAGGCCAAAAACTTGTCAAAAACATCGCTCTTAAGTTTTAAGAAGTAAACCCAAGTATATCTGGAAAATTCATCAATGAAAGTTAAGAAATACTTGCACCTAGAAAAAGGAGAAGAAAGTGGACCACACAAATCACTGTGAACAAGGTTCAAAGGGATCGAGGCATGCCAAGAGGCACGTTTTTCAAAATTTTCTTGATGATGTTTGTTGAGAACACAACCGGCACAAACACCATATTTGCATGAAACAAAAGGAATACCAGTCACCATCTGTTGATTATATAGTTGTTGCAATGAGAGATATTTTAGATGACCAAACCACCCATGCCAAAGTTTTCTCAATTCATCTCTATGAGAAACAAAAACTAATGAAAAATATGATGACCCTGTCAAACTTGTACAACCTAGTAATATCATCAACAATTCCAGTTGCAAGAACATTCTTAGGATCTTTTAGATCCTTGATTACAACTTGGTGAGGTGAAAACTCTATGGTTTTACCTTCACCTGAATGAGTGATTTGATATACTGATAGAAGGTTACAAGAAAGACTTGGAACACATAATACATAATTGAAATGACCATTTTTTACTTGAACTATTACAGATCCTTCAACACTGAGAGATCTATCATCACCAACAAATTTTTTCTTGGTGTTCCATTCATTTAGAGAAGAAAATATTTCTCTATCCTTAGCCATATTATAAGATGCTCCAGAATCAATAAGCCACTCATCAGAAGTAGAAGTAGAAGTTGTATTGAAGGAGAAACTAAAAGATGAAAGTACATGTCCATTAAAAGAAGAAGAAGAGGTAGAATCAATATTGATGTTGTGATTCTCCATCGCTGCTTCTAAAGTTGCCATCTTCTTGAAACATTTGGACTCATCATGATAATCTTTATCACAAAATTTGCAATGTCGGTCAGTCTTCTTATTTTTATATTTTTCTCCTTTGTCTCCATTAGGAGCAAAAGCTGTCTGAGTGGGTTTGGGACCCTTATATTGCTTGTTGTTGTGGCGAGGATGTCGCTTCTTGGAATTTGTGGGTTTATATTTCTGATGGACAACTAAGGATTTATTGGAGGTACCTGTAGTGTTGATTACTCCAAGTTATACTAGCTTATCTTGCTCTCTAATCAAAGCATCACAAAAGTTATCAAGACTGGGTTTTTGATAAGTTGTCCCTAGAGCCTCTTGCATGGCATAAACGGTAGATACAAACATAGAATATGCACTACCTAGCTTAGAAAGAATAAGATAGATGCAACGATCTTCTTCTATCTTTATCTTACATTCTTCACATAGAGTTCTAAGTGTTTTAAACTTAGATAGAAATTCTTCAATGCAAGAAAAATCACTTGGACTTAAAGTTAGTACTTGATTTTCTAACTATTGTGCTTGAATAATATTTTGTTTACCAAACATAGATTCAATATTTTCCCAAGCTTCTTTGGATTTATCAATTGATTGAAGGTGGAACCTTAAATCAGGAGAGATATACATTCTGATTAATCCACATGCTTCGTCATTCCTATTATAACATTTGGCTTTCTTATCAGCATCAATGAGTGCTATGTCCTTTCCCAAGGTAATCCAATACAAGCCTTTACTTCTTAATAAATCCTCCATATGGGATTTCCATTGGAAGTAGTTGGTGCTGGTAAGTAAGAGATTACTTGTAAAATCCATATGAAATATGCAAATAATATGGATTTAAAAACTGAAAATGATGATATGAATGAGAATATCTCTAAAATTTATGCAGTTTAAAAAAAAAATTGTACTTAAAATGGACTTCGGATGTGAGAGTTATGCCCTTTTAAAAAAAGGCATAAACGGTAACCAAAGGAGCACGTGGTGGTGTAAGTTGTTTTATGAAGTGACCCACTTTTATAAAGAGAAGTGGGGATCACTTTTACAATGAAGTTACTTCATGCAAAATAAATAACTCTAAAATAAAATATTAAAGCTACTTATAGTGACTCACTTTTATACTTGAAATAAAATACACTTTACAATTTTAGCATGAACTTTTTCAAAAAAGTAACAAAAGAGAGACTTGAACTCAAGACCTCTTACTTAATAAGGAAAATTTTAACCAAATGGTCTGGAAAAACATATTATATTGTTTCCTAAGAGGATTGGGGTTGTTGTTGTTGTTGTTGATGGCCTTGGAGAGCGCGCTAAAAAAAGCTCTTTTCACACAAGGAAAAAAATTCGCTTCTTGATGACAAGGGTTAGATCTATGTTAGCTTACCTAGAAGATGCACCTTTTCCTACTTATTTCTGATTTTCTGAGATCGCACAGGGCACAGGGAAAAGAGCATACGCGGATCTAAAAATGTAGCAACCCAGAAACAAATAATATCAAACCGAAATAAAACCAAAATAATACTTTGCAAAAATTTAAAAAATGCGTATTCACGCTTTATACCTCTGGATCTAACTGTAATGGTCGTATCTTGGGCAAACAAAAACCTTTTCGAGTGAAAAAAAAAAGGTATTCCTAACTGAAACGAGTGATCTAGACGTAATGAAACAATCCTGTCAGCCCATAAATGTATTGAAATGATAGAAAATGGAGATGAGGAAACTCAGTTTCATGATCTCAATCTACAATAGGAGCAGGTCTTCAAATAGTCTCTGATACCACGTTCGAAAACATAGGTATTCCAATAGAGGAAGAACACCTTTAGTAATCAATCACATAACCAGATTAAATATCAACATACCAATGTTTTCACGTGGTAAAACCCCTACAAGGAAATATCCACGACCCCAACCAACGCGACCACTTAGAGAAGTTTATTAATGCAAAGAAAAAGATTACAGAGAGATTTTACAAGAGAGTTTCTCACACTCGATCATTGTCAAATGACCCTCCATTCTCTTTAAATAGAGATCATGGACCAATCGGGTGTTTAGCCAAAGATCAATGGTCGATAAGATCGAGGAGAGTATGAACTGTCAGATCACTCTATGTTGGGAACATATCGCGACCGTTGGATTTCCTAACTACAAATGCATACTAAGAAACACACTTTTACCTAACGACACATTAGACCAAGTAGATCTTAACTAACTCCTAAGTGTCTAAATATCCTAACAACCATAGAGTTCTATTGTCCCAATCAATAGCCTTCTTCATGCTTTCCATCTTGACAACCTTCACATGTCCTCCCGAGACAAATCTTTTTTGTCTCACCTGTATCATAGGTATAAATAAATTATGAGATATTATCATCAATTTCAAATTCATAATTTGCTTTCAAATCTGTCACCCACAAATTTCCAAATTCCACATTTTTTTTTCCAGATTTGTTCCACACAGGAACCAGATTCACAAGTATGGGATTTTTCTTACCAAAATAGTCTGGCTTAGTAGGCAATTGGTCTTCCTTATGGCTTACAACATTGCCATATCCAAGACCCTTTCTTCCCGAAATTTCAACATTCCTCAGCCAAACAAATTGTTAGTTTTCATGCACACTATATTTTCATTGCATACTTGCAGTGGCTCACAAAAAAATTCATAATTGTGCATACTAACAGTAAAATTCATTTTCTCAAAAAGGAAATACCATTCTTTGCAATTTGTCTCAGCATGAAATTGGTCTTCCTTATGGGCTTATAACACTACCATATCCAAGACCCTTTTCTTCCTGCAACTTCAACATTCCTCAGCCAAACAAATTGTTAGTTTTCATGCACTTTGTATTTTCAAAACTATGCATATTAATAGTCCAAGTTATTTTCATCTACTCAAGGATACAAAGAAAAAGGAAATATCATTATTGACATATGCATCCTTTCAACATAATGAATTTTCCAAATGCAATTCAAATATCAAATGTCTTTAATCAATGTGCCAATATTCATGGCCATATCCACACCCAATGCACCCTTGCATTGATTTCACATTTTCCACACTTTATGACAAGCCCCTTGCCATGGTGTGTTGGAGCTTAACCAACCTCTTCACCATATGTCTTATTCATTTTCGTTCATCATTGCAATAGGACTATGCTTCTGGATACAGGATGATCATGATACTAGATCAATACATATGAAACCAAAAGTTTCTCTTGAGTGCACACAAGCATTCTTCTTTTCTTTAACACCTCTACCATTCAGGTAGAGTATTGGAAGGTCCTCCTTCCTTAATGGGTAGTCCATTATACCTACCCTCTTATGCAATCATGCATTTCCTCAATGTATTCGATGCATTGTGCTAACTGAGCACCTTTATTCCCCATATCCCTAGATTTGTCATTGTACCCATGATACTCTTTACTCTTGCATTTTCTTGCAAGGATTATAACTCATCTTTGGATGGCATGGACTTTCTCTCTCTATTATTTGTGTTCCTTTTACTGAATCATGCCCTACTTGGGTATCAATGACATACAACAGTCACTTACAATTTATGTGCATATCATTAAGATAATGAAATATTTTCATAAGGAATTCTTACCAAATCCATTCATACCTCATGCCACATAGGTATGAACATTCTTATACTTGCTCTGGCTATTAGCACCCTCTCTAATATTACCTCATCAATGGTGCTTTGTGGGGACTTTTAAAGTCCCTTCAAAAATCTTTTAACAACAACCTTCTCAAGTTATCCTTTACTTGAGGTTGTTCATCCTTGGCAACTATATTTCTCAACAATTCCAATTCCATTCTACACATGATATACATCATAAATATTTTAGTCGTTATGTAAAATAAAATGCAAGTATCATAGATTTCTAGTCAATAAAATATTTTCACACATCATCTTTCCAATTTTATCTTATCCCAGAGAATGCATTAGACAACAAGAAGGCAGTTAAGGGATTCTTCCCTTTTTCCAACTTGTTCTACACCACTTGGGATTTTCATCCCAGCTGATTTATTTCTAAGGCCTCACTGCCTTTGCTTTTTCAATTACCTCATGTTGGGATCTTCCTGTTCTTTTCCTTGAGTATCTATGTTTATTCCTCACCCTAACCTTTTTGGATACATCAACATGCTTTACTAGAAACTTTTTCTCACAATGAAATATGAACCTCTGGATTCTGCACATTACCATTCAGTTATCAGAATGGTCAACATTCATTCGTTAGTCTTCCACTCATACATTTTGTTGAAAAAGGAAATAAAGAATTCTTAATGTCCATTCCTCAATGTCCATCAATCATTAAGGTTGTGACTCGGTTCTCCTAATAGAGTCCTTACATAGTTCCTTCACAGGGAACTCCTTCAACATCCAACTTCCTTATTTCATATTCTTCACTATCTGTGATAGCCTCAACCTTGAGTTACTTCAATTGTTTATCAAATATTCCATAAGGAATATAAGCATGCATCTTTGTTATGCATCCAAATTATTAGTCCACACCTATTCCTTGTTTTGTTAACTTACATCCATGATGCACTTAACCACATGCACAATCATAAATCATTTAACTTATGATGGTTCACAATTGTTCTCATGCATCCCTCAAAGGCTTAATCATGTTCCCTTTTGTCATGACAATAGAGAATCGTTGCTCCTTTACTCTTTCATCTATTTATATTAGTCTTTCCTGAGGGAATGGAACACATTCCCCTCAAGCCATCATTCAAAACATAACTTTCACGACTCTTTAGAATGGAGTCAACTATGTATACATGGTATTCATTAAACCTTGGAAAGTGAAATTCTTGCCTCACATTCCACTCATCACGATAGTCATATTCCACTTTTTGTATGCATATATTCATACATCGTACATGTGCATCACTTTCACCTTTAATATAATTCATACTAATTGGTATTAATATCAGTATTTATGTCAAGAAACCTTGCATTGCATCAAATTCATGTAGTCAAGCATACATAGACATAGTTAAACATTCATCATGCAAGCTCATTGCTTGTACCCCTTTCCATGTCCTTCATGGACATATCAAACTTCCAGATCCTTCTCCCAAGGACATTACTGCCATTCTCATGACAAGTTCCATAGATATTGGACATTGAGTTTCCCTCTCGGTTAGGAACTTGCAGCCATTGACATGACATCCACCTAACAATTTTGTTGGAATATGATAACATTCATATGTCATTCACATGACATCCTCTTGTTGACTTACTTTGTCCTAATAATATGAATTCTTCTGGTTTCTCAATGTAGACTTCTTCTTCTAGTGTTCCATTAAGGAATGTTGATTTGACATCCATCTGATAGATTTTGAAGTTTTTGAAACATCCAAATGCTAGGAACATTTTGATTCCCTCAAGTCTTGCTATTGGAGTGAAAGTTTCTTCAAAATCAAGACCTTCTATTTGGGAATATCCTTTGTAGACTAATATGTCTTTGTTCTTTATAATTCCCCCATTTTCATTTAATTTGTTTTTGAAGATCCACTTAGTTCCTATCACATTCTTCTTCTTGGGTCTTGGAACTAGTTCCCAAGTCTGATTATTCTCTATTTGATATAACTATTCATTCATTGAATTTATCCAATCTTTACTTTTGACAACTTGTTTAACTAATTCAGGTTCAATTAGGGATAACATTGCTTGTTCTGAGTCAAAAGCTAGTTTCCTTCTTGTTTCCACTCCTGCACTTTTATCTCTAATGATGTGGCTTTTAGGATGATTCTTTTGAAGTCTTTTTGATGGAGCTCTTGGCAAAGGAGTTTCTTCATTGTATTCTTCATTAGTGTGTGGTTCATTTTCCTGTGTTTCATCATCATCTTCTTGCTGAGATTCTACATCATCATCCTCTTGTTGAGATTTTATATCATCAACTTCTTGGTGAGATTTTTTATCAAAGCCTTGGGATATGCCCTTTAGTAGGTAATATATTTTTACATTTGCACTTTCCACTATTTTTAGTAGTATGAGATTGTAATATTTGTATTCCTTTTTATTATATGAGTATCCTAAGAATATTCCTTCATCAGATCTTGGGTCAAAATTTCCTAGGTTATCTTCATCATTCTTTATGTAACATTTACTTCCAAAATTTATAAAGTGTTTTACCGGGGTTGGCTTTCCAAACCATAGCTCATAAGGGGTTTTTTCATGATTGGGTATCAATTGAACTCTATTGATTATGTGAACTGCTGTGTGGATTACATCTCTCCAGAATTTGTCTATAAGTTTGGCTTCATTTAGCATAGTTCTTGCAGCTTCTTGAACTGTTTTGTTTTTCCCCTCTACCACTCCATTTTGTTGAGGAGTCCTGGCAGATGAAAACTGTCTTTTGATACCATGGTTTTCACAAAATTGAGTGAAATATTTAGAGGTGAATTCTCCTCCATTTTCAGACCTTAGACACTTAATTTTTAGATATGTTTCATTTTCTACAATAGATTTATATGTTTTAAATTTGTCAAAGGCTTCTGATTTTTATTTTAAAAATAAAACCCAGGTCAGTCTTGTGTAATCATCAACAATCAACATAAAATAATGTTGACCATACGTGATTTTGGTTCTGGTAGGTCCACATAGATCTTTGTGAATAAGCTCTAATGTGGAATGATCTTTTGTTTTGAATCTAACTCTTGTTTGCTTAACTATTTAACAATGTTTACAAATATAATCTGAAGGCTTAATCACTTTTGGCAGGTCCCTAACTGCCTCTTTTTCGTTCACTTTGATCAAATTGTCAAAGCTTAAATGTCCCAACCTTCTATGCCATATCCAATTTTCATCTACTTGGTTTAAGAAACATTTTTCTTCTTTTTCTATATCGAGGATGTACACATTGCTAGATGTCATTGGGGCAACTTCCACTATATTTCTAGTGTCTTTTTTTCTAATTTCACATTTATGAGAATCAAAAGTAAGTATATGACTCTGATCACAAGTCCGACTTACACTTAGAAGATTTGGTTTGAAAAATTCTACCAAAAGCATAGATGATTTTAGGGGCTAAATTTCTCTCATGGGCTAATTTTCCATGGTTTTTCCAAAACCAAGATTCACTATTTTAAAAATGATTCGCCCAAATTCTATAGGATAATATTATTTTACCTTAAAATAGCCAAAATTTTATAAAAACTATATAAAATCCTTAGAAATTTGAACATTTTTACAACAATATCGCCAAACATTTATAGTTGGCATATGAAGGATTAGTAAGATTCACCAAGGTTTCTATATTTTAAAATAAATTTCCATCCTTAAAATCATCCTTGACCAAAAGTACATCTTTTTCTTTGGTTTTATTGTTTCCTAAACTAACAGTTCCTTTTCCCAGTATCTTGGCTAACATATTATATCCAAAATTTACTTTTCCTTTTCCTTTCTTATTTAACTTGAGAAATTTACTTTGATCTCCAGTCATGTATTTGGAACATCCATTGTCTATATACCACTTACACTCTTGATTTCTAGCATATAATGCTATATTGCACTCTTTTTTATTTTTCCTCCATTCCTTTTGATTATGGGGAATATTTGTTCCTTTATCATATGTTGGCAATCTACAATCACTTGTTTTATGACCATAGTTGTTGCATTTTTGGAATTCACTATTGAAATCTTGCAAAGGAGAAAATGAGTTATAGTTTCTTTTTTCTTTATTTTACTTGTTGTTCTTATCTCTTTGGACATTTATATTATTGTATTTTCCATAAGCTTTGCAGTGTACGACCTTATGTCCAAAATTATTGCAAGAGTAGCAATATCCAATAAATAAATATTTAGGGGTATTTCTTCTGATGAATTTCTTTTGGTCATCTTTTACTCCAGTGGAGAGTGTTGATTTTTGTTTATGTGTAATAGTTTTCAATGGTTTCATCTTTTCCTCATTATCTTCTTTTATAAATGAGTTTTTCAGAGCATCTGTGTAGCTGATTGGTTTCTTGACAAATCCTTGTGATGTAGAAGTTGAGTTTTGAGTGTATCCCAAACCAGTCTTGTTTTTTGGTGACCTTTGACTACTGAGAATTTCACTCAAGATATTTGAACTATTTTGAAATTTTGATCCCTTATTTACTATCTCAATTTTATTTTTTAGTAGCTTAATCTCAGCTTCTAGTTTCTCACATACTTGTTTTTTATGATTAAGTTGTTGTAAAATGACTTCTTCATTTTTAGTATCTTCTAGGAGATGGGACTTCAAATCACTAATGGTATGTTCTGACTCCTTGATGTTTTTGGAAACTTCCGTCTCTCTTGATTTAGCAACTTCTTTAATCTCTAGAAGTTCTCTTCTTAGTACCCTGTTTTGTTTTTTAGTTTTTCCTAGTTCTTCAATTACACTAAGGATTTATTCTTCGAAGTTCCCTTCTTATTCATATCCTGAATTTTATCATCTTGAGTTTTCATTCCCATAAACAAAATCTCTAAATTTTCATATTCACTCATGTCTGAAGAGCTTATGTCTTCTTTGGAGTAGAAGTTTTTCTTTTTATTATAAAAGTTCTTTTGTATTAGTTTTTCTGGTTGTGAACTTCTTCATCATTTTCCTCCTGCTTGGGATAGGGACATTTGTTAGCAAAGTGTCCAATTATGCCACAGTTGAAACATTTGAAACGTAATTTTCCTTTATATTTTCCAAATCCTTTCTGGAGTTTCTTTATAAAGTTGGCCTCTTCTACATCTAATATATCTGATAACTTATCATTGGTCTTTTGATTCTGCCTCATCTTTGTCTTAGATGCTTTAAAGGTTGTTTCATATTTTGTTGATTTATCATTTCATGTTCTCATTTCATATGCTGTAAAAATTCCATGAAGTTGATCAAGTGTGAGTGTGCTTAGATCAGATCTATCTTCAATTGTAGAAATATTTGCATCATATCTCATAGGTAATGACCTTAGTATTTTTTGCACAACAGGTTTATCTGTAATTTCTTCTCCTGCCACTCTCATTGAGTTAACCACTTCATCTACCCTATGAAAGTACTCAACAATATTTTCTTCTTCTTTCATTTTCATATTTTCAAACTAAGTTCTATAGGTCTATAGTTTTTCTTCCTTGACTTTGTCATCTCCTTCATATACAACCTCCAGCTTGTCCCATAATTCTTTGGCTGATTTGCAATGCATAACCTTCACACATATAGAATTAGTCAACCCTCCTAGAATTCCATTAACTTCTCTTGAGTTGTCATTACATACTTTCTTTGCTGCAGTGTATTTGGGTGGAGCAGTTGGTGTAGTGTAACCATCTACAACATATTTCCCAATATCAAAACCAAGAGCCAACACGAAGTTTTTTATTCTTATTTTCCATAGAGCATAGCCTTCTCCATTGAAAAATGGTGCTTTTTTCGTATGCATTTCCTCTTATTGATCCATATTCAGGATCTACCTTCTAGTTGTTAGACTATGATGAAGGCACCTGCTCTGATACCAATTGTTGGAATACTAGGAGGGGGGGTGAATCAATATTACTCCTTTTTCAAAATTAGCAGTTTCTTTTTATATTTAATTGATTACCACAATAAATCAACAATGAATTGTATTCAAAATAAATTATATAAATATATTTAATAGAAATTACAAGGATTTTTAGGAACAGTAAAGGCCACCAATCCTTTTTAGAGAACCAACTCTAGGAGACAAAGATCCCCTTCTTCAGGGCACCAACCCTAGGAAGCACCAAATCCCTCGTCTTTAGGGAACCAACCCTAGAAAGCACCAACTCCCCTTTTTTTAGGGCACCAACCCTAGGAAGAACCAAATCCATTAATTTACACTTAAAGGATATGAATCCTTTTGTGCTCCTCCCTTCCACCCTTACTGCACAAATGTCTTCATCTTTCCTTCTTGGAATCTACTTCTTTTTTTGATCTTTTGATCTGGACTACAGAGACACTTTCTTCTCACCACTCTTTCTCATTTATATACTCTTCCAACTAGTGTGAGTTATGAAACAATGTGTCCCTTTGTTTGGACCATAGCACCTCTTCATTAACAATAATCTCGTTTATTATTTTGTTAATTATTTTAAAATTAGTAAGAGTGTTTTTCATAAATCGATCACAGGTATGCATCGATTTCTTTTTAACTCGATTCCATGTTTCTGCAAATATTTGTAGAAATCGAATTCTGTAGAGGTGCTTTCCTTCAAACCATTTACATGTGACCACATGCGCAGAACCATGGGCTTATTAATTTAATCATTGCTTCTTCTTTTACCCTTATTTCTCTATTCCATACGACTACAGGTGGTGACCAGACATTAGGATAAATAAGTGCTTGATCACTTATCAAGATCGACGATTATGTTTTAATTATACGTCCATATGGATGATTGTCATTCACTTCGGAGCTTCGTCCTTTGGGACTTCTCCCTTTGTATTTGTTTAATTATTTCGTAGCAAATTTCGTTGGAGTGCTTATCAATAGTTCCTTGCTTAATAACATTTCTTATGTTTAGGAGCTAGGACCGTGGGATTATTAATTTAAGTGACGTTCCTAGCGCCTCATGGATTATGTGTTTGTACCCCATGATTGGGGGTTGGAACCTAGTCCTCTCACAAGTGTTGATCCGATGGTTGGCATTATTCCTCAACCCAAATTAATGGTATAGATTGAATCCTTACTTTTCCTTTTACTTCTTGATCCAACAACTATGAATTAATACAAGGTTGAGATGTATGACCACTATTTACTTCGAGAATTCAGAACTTCATCGTTCGAAACCTTCAACCTCTACAGTCTTTCAACCTTCTGGATTATCTTTCTGGACCCAAATCAATGGTCTATATTTAATCCTTACTTATCCTTTTACTGCTTGATCCAATGACTATGAATTAATACAAGGTTGATAAGGATGAACACTATTTACTTTGATAATTTGGAACTTCGTCATTCAAAACTTTCAACCTTTGTAGTCTTTCAACCTTCCAGAGTATCTTTCCCCAAAACAGATCGGACAGTCAATATTTGTTCTTCCATTAGTCCAACGATGTTGGATTTTCTAGAGGTTTTGAACAAATTGATGACCATGACTTAATCTACAGGTGAGTGAATGATTCTTGTTTACTTCGAGAATTTGAAACTTCGAGACTCCAAGCATTTGTTGATAGGAAAATTCTCGAAGTACATATTCCCGGAGTGACGTAGCTATAGACGTCACTTGTTGACATGGCACTAACCGAGTGGCTACCATGTTTCACATAAATTTGTGACTTATGCATACCTTAAATGCTAATAGCACCTTGACACTTGTCATCATTTGATTGTGACATGTGTCATTGCTGACGTGGTCTGCTGACGTGGATCTCCTGATGTGGAACACATCCTCCTTTATAAATTAATGTGTCCCTCCCCTCAACTTGATCCAATGGTTGAGAATTCTCTAAGAGAAGATCAATGATTAGGGATGATTGCAAGGTCCTCAACTAGCACAACGTTTAAAACTATCGCCGAGTTTCGCAATGGAAACTACTCGTTTGGTAGTGACTGATGCCAACTGTAGATCTATTGTCGGGTGACCATCGACGGTCCGTGTGGATTTCAGAATCGTAACTTGGGCATGGTTTAGACCATATCCCAAAACCCACAATTTGAAGTTGTACGATTGTTGGAGGATCAACCACAGTTGTCAATCTTTGAATCGATGGGATCTGACAGTCTAGATTAATTGTGGGATTGGAATTAACACATTGTTTAATTCTTCCTTCACACTCCACAATCAATCCCTACCCTTGATCTAGCATCTATAGATCGTCTAGTATTGGTTTGTCCCATGGGGATTTTGATCATGATCACGCTTCTGCAATGTGATTTCCCTTTTGAGCTTCATGTGCATCATCGACTGTTGACATCAATGACAATATGTCCAACAATTTTAACAGACATAGTCATAACTTTGTTTCCCTTTCTACACGATAACATCTAGAAAGAAAACACTCTTTCCTCAACTTATATGAAAACATTTCCCACTCATAAATACAGTCTATGCAATTATAACTGTAATCCCCTATCCTATGGATAACTAAGGAGATTATGTCTTGAGGCCCATAGGTCATAGACATGGATTATTGAGAGTCGTATGACTTGAGCTTGGCTCTGGAGGTACTATATTTTCTTCAACGCCTCCCATCTATCAACAACAACAACATCCATCCCATCGTTCTGGTTTTGAAGTAGCAGTGGGTATTTATCCATGAGGTAATAATTCCGGGTATCATGGTATGTGTCACTCTGATTCTCAAAAAAATTGAACATGTGCACTAAATTCTCTTTTATTTCACGACGCTTTCTTAGAAATTATGGTCTTTAACTTGTCCATACCTTTGGGGGATGACAGAGTGCCGTAGTAAGTTGGTTCCCTTAGGGACGAGTTTCCACTAGGTGGGTCTATGAAAGCTCATTGTCCATTCCTTCCATACTTACCAATTTTCATCATTATCCCTCTCATATTTCCCCTTCATTGGTTCAGTCATTAGGCTTTCCAAGCTAGTAAGGGTTGTACCTTGCCTTGTGGGAAGAAGGGGCTAAAGGCACAGAGAGTAAAATTACCTGGAAAAATTTAAAATCAAAGATGAAACCTTGATATTCTTTTCCCAGGGATTATAAAGAAGGAAATAAAAGGCTTCTCAACAAGAAAAAGGGAATTGTATAATAAAATAATACTCAAGACCTAGTTGGTGGATAAGAGGTCTCATCATAAGCCGACCTATTAGGTTCATGGGCATGTAGCGGTATGACATTTCCATCCATCTGGTCACCAAACCAGGGTAGTGGCTCTTGGTGGTATAGACAAAAGAAAGGGGGTCTCATCATGATCCAACCTTCTCATTTCCTTAAAATGCTTGTCGATAACACTGCCACCATTGGTCACCATGTTAGGACAGTGTCCTATAGCTATTCTCTTGAAAAAAACAATAAATAAGACAAAGAGTAAAATAAATTGAATGGGCTAGGAAACAATGGAATCCATGATAAGGTGCAACTCTCCCTCTAGAGAGGAACCCATAGGTAAGACCTACATTTCCCTATTATCACTACACCCCTTGGCCAAACATCCCCTACGCCATCTCATACATTTACATGAACACGGTTTTTCTTCACCTGGGAAACACCCCGCAACTGAGGAGGATTATCCCAATAGGACATCTTGAGACCCTATCCAAACCTGACTTGTCAAATAGTGTAACGTCTTTGAGAATTTGTCTGGTTAAAGGGGGGTTTGATGCACAAGTTTGGGTAACTTGATTATTAAATGTGATTGACATTTCTATGATCCTTGTGACTTATGAGCCCATGGAGGGCATACTTTTTGTTGCTGCGGGACCATGCCCAACAGACAGGTACATATGGGGAGATGATTATTTTGGACCTCCATGGGGATAAAATCCCACCAGATGGATGTTGTGACCCAAGCTAGGGGTAGAGGGATACTAGAGGCTTGCACCAGAGAAAAAGGAGGACATTCCACTAGAGGCACTTTGGTAGGCCTAGACCTAGGGGGGTATTTCCCTCCCACCATGAAGTTGGCCCTTGAAGGCCCCTTTATGTCATCATTCTGAGCCTTCATGTCATCCAATTAGGGTTTTTGCATGCAGACAACTTGGTTGGAACATGTGGCAGCTTCTGAGGCCTTTTTCGGACAAAGTTTCACTTTGGAGGCCTAGAATTCCATGAAGGGGCCTAACATCACTCTATGAGAGGCATGGTATCATCCCTAAAGACAAAATTAAGGTTTTGATTGTAAATTTTATGTAAAAACTAGATTTTCAATGTAATTTGGCAATGTCATCCTTTTTTGACCTAAAATGTAATTAAAGGTCATTGATATTGTATAAATAGAGAGTTAACACTCTCATTTTTTCATCATCTTTCACTCACACAAGTATGAGTTCTGAAATTTATCCTCTTTTAAGGCTTATTGGCTGAAATTAAGTGGTGAGCAACTCTTGGAGGAGGTTGTTTTTGGTGCATTTTTGAATTTTCATGGTGGAAAGTCTTCAACTAGGGTTTGTGGCTAGATTATTATTGATGAAGTAAGTAAAAATATGCAATCCTTATTTATTTTGAATGTTTATGGTGCATTTTCTTATTCATTTCTAATATTATGAAATTGCTAGTTTGAAACCCTAAGAGAAAATCACATGTTGTCCTTTTCTTTATAATTTTTGACCTACTTGATTTTTCTAAGACACATCTACTTTGAAGAATATACTAGAGCCCTACCTTTGTAGCACTATAGTAGAATTTCTTCATTAAGCTTCAAACATTTTATTTCAAGTTTGATCTAAAGAAGAAGGAAATCGCTAGGGCCTAGGGTTACCTACTTTCTAGCAATTTTTCCTTCTAGGGTTTTATATGTTGAGGCCTTAGGTTACTAACACCTCAATCATCTTCCTCTTCCTTTATTTCATCTATTATCATTTTTTGTTTCCCTCTAAGAATTTTCGTTACAAACTTTGACTCCATTTTCCCTAAAAGGCACTAGTTCATACCTTGGAAGTGATTGATTGACCAAACAAACTCTTAAACCATCTACCTTAAGAATTTTACTAACTATTTCTAACTTTGGATTAGACTAACCTACTAAATAATTTGTTGCTATTGAAAAATATTGATACAACCATATATAACAAAAAAAAATGCATCTTAAAAGCAAGATCAAAATCTGATAATACATTGCCATCATTGCTTCTGACAATTACTATCATTTTGTCAAGTTTATGCTATCTTTTCTTGTCATTTTTGAATCATTATTGAGTCATAATTGTGTAGTTGTTGCTAAATATATATTGTTGTTATAAATACTTATATTGCTTCAACTTTTATATCATCTTGTTCATTTGATCAAGATTCTATGGTTTTATGAAGCACTAACATCATATGGTACTTTTAAATCCCATATTTTCTTGTTGTCTTGTTATGGGAAGGTACACTTAAATATTGTTTTCTTCAACTCCTTAAAACCCTTCGAACTTTTGATCAGAGTGAACTGTGAGAGGGGTGGGACTTTCTTAATACTTTTTCCTTAGCCTTATTAAACCCCCAGGTCACTAGAGATGTCCCCCATGGGGTACTACTCCTAAATAGAAATAGGTTTCTTATTAAGGTGACAATGATAGGAAATTCTCCTTGTTAGGCCAATTTAGTATTCACTGGACTATGGTTTTGGGAAATTACAAATTGCACGATAACATTTTGGCGTCATTTTCGGGGAACACTGAGTCAATATTCCTCAATGACACTTTTTCGGTAAGCATTTATCCAAATCCTTTACTTCACAAAGCTTACCTGGCGACTCCACTGAGGGTGATTCCCTCTTTTCTCTTTGATGATCCCTAGAGGGATTATCTGGAAACTCCACTAATGACAAAGCCAACCATGTCTTCTCAATTGGACCTGGGAAATTTCAAACCCTTAGACATGAGTAAGATCTCAGTATACCCTCGAAAAATGCCCCAGAGGTATGAAAAATGGCTCCCTAGATTCACTAGTAGTGATGGGGTTAGATATGACAATCACATGGATGATTTTTGGGCTTTCTTTCAAATCCACCCTATCAGTGATGATGTTGAGGATTTGGCAATGAAATGTTTCTCTGCCACTCTTTATGGCAATGCTAGAGAATGGTATGGTGATCTCTCTAATGCCAACATCACATCTATGGATCATCTAGAAGAAACCTTTCTCAAGTTATGGGGTATTAAATTGAAGGATATCAAAATGCTACTAAAAAAACTCGAGTACATAAAATAAACTAAGAATGAGACTGTCAGGGAATTCTAGGATAGGTTTGAAAATTTTCAATGGAAAATTCCTATAAACCATCATCCTGAAGACAAATACCTTGCTTACCTGTATACCAATGCGCTTTTAGTGCATTTAGGGTTTCTCCTCAGTAAAAAGGGACCAAAATCACTCCATCAAGCTCATACAATGGCTATAGATATCGAGGCAAATATCTCCTTGTTCAAGGAAGGGCACCTCTTTACCCTAGATACTCTTAGTTTGGAGAGATTAGTTTCCCTTGAGACATTTATTGGTAATTTCCAAGAAAAAGGGGAACAAGTCATCAACCGACAAGAGGTTGAGGAGAAGGATCCTAATGAGGCTTTCCAATCCCATGAGGAAGAGAAAGATATTACTCGTTCTTCTGGAAAGGATAATAAATACGTGGTTAAAGAGTGAGAGCCTGGAGATATCAAACACAATGATGAAGTATTGATGTATGCTCCTCCCTATGATGAAGCCATTCAAGAGCCTATTTCCCTTGCACAAGAAAAAGAGGATGAGGTTAGTCACTTTCCTTTTCAAGTTTTTAGTGACACCTTGTTCTATAATTCAGAAAGGGAAGAAGAAATAGAACCCTTGGACAAAACAATGATGCATGCTCTTCCATTTGATGAAGTTTTTCAAGTCCTCGAAGCTCCTACAAAAGAAGAAGTAAAAATGGTAAGTTATTTTTCTTGCCAAGAGTCTGATGATGCTTTATTTTATGATTTGGAAAGTGAATAAGTATTGGGGGAGCCCTCGAATGTTTTAAGACCTTCATGTTATGATAAATATGATGACTTTGTTGATAATATTGATGAATTCATACATGTCGGAAAGCATAAATGGGATGTGATTAGATATGATGGGGATCCCATATACGACATTGAGGGTCATTTCCAAAAGTTTCATTTACAACTATCATATGAGGTTACCAATAATTTTGACATTTGGAAACAAGGAGATGATATGACTACAAACCTTTTTCAGATGCCCAAGGATGACCTGGTGTTACGTTCTCCTAGTGATTTTCGGTCATACCTTGAGGATTTTGATGAATTTTTCTTTGAGCACTTATTCCATGAAGAATAATATCAACCAACATTATGCTCAGATATTGATAAAGGTGAGAACATTACTTTCCCATAGAAGGATCCTTACAACAATGTCTTCCAACTCCCTTTGACTATTTTATCTCGCTATGTCACTAAAGGTGTAGTTGGGAAGCATGTCCTTTGTCTTGAGTTTTCTCTAGGGAAAAGTTTACTTTTAGAATTCAAGGGTAGGTTGAATACCTCAAGAAGAAGTTTTCCATCTCAATCTTTCATCCTTCCTTTAAGAAATTGTCAGTCATCCTCTAAGTTCTTGCTAGTCCCTTCCCAAGCCTCAGATTGTAAACATGTTCGAGGTAGCGAACCTTTAGACTCTTTGAGTCAGTATATTGAGCCTTTGACTTTTCACAATCCCTTTCTGAGATGGATTGGCCACTTTCTTCAGAGTATGAATTGACACCATTCTGCCCTTCCCACCTGCCTCCATGAGATATACTTTACGATTTTCAATGATACAATACATTTTCTAACTCATGTTATTTTTGTGATTGACTTATCATTGTTTTGGTTTATGATGAAGAACATAGGTAGGTATTATGAGACATTGCTAGGATGGTTTCACTAGATATTTGACTACACCTAGAATTCAACCAACATGTGAGTACAAGTAAGTAGGTAGGCATTTGCATTCATTATATATACCATCTGCATATCATGTTAGTGTAGTATATAACATCTACCAACAATACAAAGTTTCATTCCTCGCTTCAGTAGAGGTTTACTAAGCCTCTTAAAAATGGGTAAAATAGGGTTTTACCCTTTAAGGTCCTCTAATAATATTTATATATGACTCGTACATGAGCCAAAGTAGGCCAAGTTTTGTTTCCATGCTATGATACCAATTTGTAACACACTCAACCCCTAAATACCCTTTCTAGGGATGGGGCATCAAATTTTTTCTCGTTCAAATCATCTCAAATCATATATTTGAGGTATTCATCCTCTTCTACTCATATGTATCTTTCTAACGACTATTATTGGCTCTAATCTAACCTCTGGTTTTCAAGATATGGCCTCTCGAAGTTATTCGAGAGTTATTAGATAGGGTCGTCGGTGTTCGGCGTTGAACGCCCCTTTTCTTACTGCATGCATACTCTCCAAAGTCTCAAAATATCTCCATGTGGCCTTGGCCATTCGACAATCAACGTTTAGTGTTCTACGTTGAACGTCGGTGTTCGACGTTCAACATTTAGCGTTCGATGTTGAAGTTGAGAATTCGGTGTTCGATGATCGACATTGAATATCCCTTTTGTGGTGTTTGACTATCAATGATCGATGTTGAATGTCCCTCTACTATACTACACCCAAAATATTCTAAACTTCCAAATTCCTAGACTCCAGGAGTCCCAGTCGCATCACCAACTACATTGACCAGGCGGGCATGAACTAGAGGCAGACACGCAGCAAGGGCCAGGGATGTCACATGTCCTCATTAGGGGGTGACACATGTCATGCTCTAATAGGCATAATAGGTTTGCAAACATCCATATCCTGGTGACACGTGGCACCTTATGTAACACCCTGATTCCCCCAGTCTGTAAAAATAACTATATTGGCCAAAAACTATGGCAAACTCAAAGATTTAAATGTTGGATTTGAGAGACCTTTGTATAAAAGGTCGATGAATGAAAATTATATCATGAATATGTGTCGCATGATTGTTGGGAGGGGGATGTGCTAAAAGGGACCACGGTGGATGATGAGAGATGATGGAAGGGGCTAGGAATGGTTGCGTTAACTTCCATTGAACTGAAATTGTACTGGTTTGTACATGCTCGGAAACCAAAGCTCACTCTCAGACCCGTGAATGAATTACCCATCCGAATGGTAGGTGGGGAAGCTCCTAAAGAGTAAATGAGGGGATGGGGGTGAACTGCCCATCCGTAGAAGCTCTCAGACCTAACCATCGAACAGGTAAATTCGTGCCACATGCAACCTCGCAGGAAAAAAAAGGCAAGGAAAGAACTGTGGAAGAGGGAGGAGTGTGCACGACAGGAATCACGGAAGGAGAACCAGAAGAACTCTGAAAAATACAGTGAGTCATGAGCAGAGGAGAAGGCAATTAACCTTCATCCTCAACTTCTGACAAGAGGGAAGTAGGATACTGAGTCTCAAAGCATCATGGTCCAACTCGGGGGTGGCTAGTGGTAAATTCGATTGGAATCACTAAGCCTACGGTTGGGTGGAAGTGAGCACCCTTCTCAGTAGTCGTGTCATACCTGGTGTTTTTCTGATAAGTGTTTATATCTCGTGTCTTGAATTGAATATAACGGATGCATGCACATGTTTGTACATTCATAAATGTTTTCTATATATCAGTGTTTTCCTGGTATTTTGAATAGAAATAATGGATGCATACTCATACATATATGACCATAATTAGTTTATGTAGAGAATGAATAAGTTCAGATTATGAGTCGTTCCTTTAATATTTGTCGCATGTATTTGACCCGCACTATGCCCTGGTTTGATTTCTTGAAGGCACCTCCTCCCGGGAAGTTCCCTCACCTTCCAAAGTTGGAGTGAGTTCCTTTAAAGGACTACCATTTTAGAAACCATACGAGCTTACCTCACCCATGTCACAGAGTTCATAGCTCAGTAATTTAAGAAGGCCTTTTAGTCAGGTCACCCAGCCTGGGGATATTTACCCAAGAACTCGTTGAAGGATTTTGTAGTCTAATTCTGGAAGCCTTGTACCCAAGAGAATGATTCCCTCAGGTTTCAGCGCTTCAGAGTTTCATCCCCTGGGAACTCAAGTGCGAGACTTCCTATCTTCGCATATCACGAAATCCCGATTCGTGAAACCCTGAAATGAGCTGAGCATAGTGGATAGGCTTTAGAGTTTCGGCTCCTGGGAGCTCAAGTGCGAGACTTCCTATATTCACATATCGCGAAACCCTGAAATGAGTCAAGCAGAGTGGACAGGCATCAGAGTTTCAGCTCCTGGGAACTCAAGTGCAAGACTTCCTGTCTTCATATATCGTGAAATCCCAATTCGCAAAACCCCGAAATGAGTTGAGCAGAGTGGATAGGCTTCGGAGTTTCAGCTCCTGGGAACTCAAGTGCGAGACTTCCTTTCTTTGCATATCGCGAAACCCCGAAATGAGTTGAGCAGAGTGGATAGGCTTCGGAGTTTCGGCTCCTGGGAACTCAAGTGCAAGACTTCCTGTCTTCGCATATCGTGAAATCTTGATTCATGAAACCATGAAATGAGTTGAGCAAAGTGGATAGGCTTCGGAGTTTCGACTCCTGGTAACTCAAGTGAGAGACTTCCTGTCTTCGCATATTGCGAAATCCCAATTCGCGAAACCCCGAAATGAGCTGAGTAGAGTGGATAGGCTTTGAAGTTTCGGCTCCTAGGAACTCAAAGTGTGAGACTCCCTGTCTTCGCATATCGCGAAATCTCAATTTGTGAAACCCTAAAATGAACTGAGTAGAGTGGATAGACTTCGGTGTTTCAGCTCCTGGGAACTCAAGTGTGAGACCTCCTATCTTTGCATATCGCAAAACCCCAACTTGTGAAACCCCGAAATGAGCTTAGTAGATATACGGGTTTCGGTGTTTTGGTACCTAGGGAACCGAAGGGTATGAACCCCTCGTCTTTCGGTATGCAAAACCCTGAAAGGTAGAGTGTTGGGATATAATCTGATCCATTGATCAATTTTATGATCAGTTAGACCCTTCTATTTGGGTTTCGACACTTCAAAAGACAGAGAACAGGGGAACTCTTGCATCACGATTCCCTGAATCATGAAAGTCGAAAGCGTCGTTCTGGTAAGGCCAGTGGTCATAGCCAATGATCACATGGGGAAGCTAGGGTCTGCACCCGGCCCCATAGAAGCTCGGGGATTCTGTTCCCTGATAAAGAAGGAAGAAAAGAGAAAAAGGGCGAAAAGTCTTAGTTACCATAGTGGGTGTGTGACAAATTGGTATCAGAGCATGGTTACAACACTTGGCCTACTTGGGCTCATGAACGGATTGCACAAAGACTCCATTTGAGGTACTCTTAACAGGATTAACCCTCTATCTTAACCCTCCTTAATCACAAGT
>ML783803.1:436047-462915 GCA_009831015.1 Picea engelmannii
TTATTGATGTTTTGAGTATACTTATGTTTTAAGCTCTTAAATCTTAAAGTTAGCCTACTACTTATTTCATCATGTTATTAAATTTATCATTGAGCAGATGTAGAATAATTGTGTAAATGAAAATGGAATTATGCTAAAACGAATTTGTTATTGTGTATGTGTTTGAATAAATGTTAATTGCTTAGCATCCTGTGGACGGGTGCTACATTGAATCTCCAAGGGATTCACGATGTGAGGATTTGATAAGCTTTGAAGCCCGAAGTTGTGAAGCAACGAGATCCATGGAACTATGGATCTACGTGGATAGATATCGACCATGAGATCTAAGGGACTTTGGAAGATTGTTTTTCTAGAGTTGATGTGGCTCACTGACGTCATCCATGGTGACGTGGACCCAAAACTAAGGTGTCACACACCCACTACAGTAACTAAGATTTTTCGCCCCTTTTCTCTTTTCTTCCTTCTTTATCGGGGAACAGAATCCCCGAGCTTCTATGGGGCTGGGTGTAGACCCTACCTTCCCCATGTGATCATTGGCTATGATCACTGGCCTTACCAGAAAGGCACTTTCATCTTTTACGATTCGGGGAATCGCGATGCAAGTGTTCCCCTATTCTCTGTCTTTCGAAGTGATGAAACCCAAAAAGAAGGGTCTAATTGATCGTCAAATTGATCAATGGCTCGGATTATATCTCGACACTCTACCTTTCAGGGTTTCACATACCGGAAGACGAGAGGTTCATACCCTTCAGTTCCCCAGGTACCGAAACACCAAAACCCATATATCTAGTAAGCTCATTTCATGGTTTCACGAAATGCGAAGACAGGAGGTCTTGCACTTGAGTTTCTGGGAGCCGAAACTCCAAAGCCTATCCACTCTACTCATCTCATTTCGGGGTTTCACAAATCAAGATTCCGCGATATGCGAAGAGAGGGAGTCTCGGACTTTGAGTTCCCAGGAGTCGAAACTCGAAAGCCTATCCACTCTGCTCAGCTCATTTTGGGGTTTCACAAATCAGGATTTTGCGATATGTGAAGATAAGAAGTCTCACACTTGAGCTCCCAGGAGCCGAAACTCCGAAGCCTATCGACTCTAAGGATTGCTTATAAGGACAGTATAGAAATGTGAATTGGCTGCCAACAATGGTGACACACTAGTAGAAGTAGTTATCTCTACTAAAAGAACAAATTCTTATCATGATAATGAGAAAAATTATAACTCAAAAATAACAACAAGAAAATTGTATAAACATCATCATTAACCAAATATTCCAACAGTGTTTAAAGGATGAAAAATGATAACAGTCTTAAGACAAGTGAGCCACGATATTAAAGATAAAATCTCCAATATTGTTGACAGAGCCATTGTTGCCAGCAGGCGTCCATAGCCTCGACAGGGTTGCCATTTAACCCACTCTGATATCCGTATCCGGCCAAGAAGTTCCAGATCATAATAAAGGACGTTTTAAGGTCAAGAGGTTTTATATTTTCAAATTTTCATATACCCGACATTGCTTCACTGCCAGCAGGCCTGTTCAGTACCCCGACGAAGTTGTCTTGGCATCATGCATTCATTTACCCACTGCCAGTAGACCTGTTCAGCATCCCGGCGGGTTTACAGGCACTTCCCACAGCTCTTTTAATGATTTATTTTGTTTTTTAAAGATATATAGTTGAGCAGGGTGACACTGAAAATTATGATATTTTAACATATTTTTTATAGACCTCAACATAATTTTTTAGAACTGTCCTTTATTAAGATCCATAGATGGTTTATTTACAGAACCAACTTTCTAAGGCAGGGAGACATATTCTAAGTCATTCCCTTAAGGAATAAGGATAGCGTAAAAAGATAATGGATGATCACAACAGGCTTATCTCATAGATTGAAATCAGTTAACTTCTTTCAAACAACAAACTTTTTGCCAACATAGATGCAAATTTCAGAAGTATGCAATTGATGTTTATACAATTTTTCAACAGTCATTTCAGTGAAGGAATTTTCTGTTTACCTTGACCGAATAGTTCAAAAAAATGCAGGTATGTGTTTCCAAAAGAAGAACTGATAAGCGAAAAGGAGAAATCAAAGCCAAAACAGGAAAGAAAAAGCAAACAAAAAAAAAAATATGTACATAGTATACAGAGAAATGTCATAAAGAAAAATATCTTTTTAGAGCTTGGCCATTCACCGAATAGGTGTCAGGCTGCCCCTCTAGATTCTGCAATCGGAACAAGTTGGGACCCAACTTCTTAGCAATTAAAAATGGTCCAAGCCACAAGTTTTGAAATTTCGTGTACTCTCCCTTTCCCTCATGCGGTTTGTCCCATTTCAAGACGATGTCACCTACTTCGAAATTCCTATCAGAGGCAGAGTTAGAATCAAACCAGCTTTTAACTACTAGTTGATGTTGATCTAACTTACGTTTAGCTTGGGCTCTTACCTCTTCCAGCTTCATCAAAGAGTTAATTTGGTTTTCCAAAGGGGGACAATCTTCTTCTTGTATTTTTTGTGATAGCTGAAGTGAGGGAAGAAGAATGTGTGGTGGCAGAATTGCTTCTCTGCCATAAACGAGAAAGAAGGGAGAGTTACCTACAGTAGTTTTTGGTGTTACCCTATCAGCCCAAATCACATTTAATAGTGCATTGTGCCAGTTTTTGTGATTTTCAGCCACCGTTCTCTTGATAATTTTAATCAAGTTCTTATTTGTTGATTATGCCAATCCATTGCCCTGGGGGCAATAGCTAGAAAAATAATTCAATTTGATTCCTTTTTCTAAAGAGAACTCGCTCATCTCAAGAGATGAAAAGTAAGAAGCGTTATCGAATACTAAATAGTCAGGGATACCAAAACGAGTGATAATATTCAAAATTAGAAAGACAATTACCTGACTGGTATTCACAGTTCTTAATGCGGCAGCTTCAGACCACCTGGTGAAATAATCTCTGGCTGTTATGATAAACTTATGTTGTTGAGAGGATGGAAGATTGATTGGACCTATAATATCAAGGTCCCATTGCTGAAAAGGGGAGTCTACTGAAATGGGCTGCAATGGAAAGGCTGGTTTCTATAATCGCCCTGATGCTTTTTGACAAATAGTACACTTACGACACAAGGCATGGGCATCTCTAAAAAGTGTGGGCCAATAATAATCGTCTCTTAAAACTTTATGGGAAGTGGTTTCACCACCGAAATAACCACCAGCTTCTCCTGCGTGCAACTCTAGTAAGACTTTTTCTGCTTCGTCTTTTTCAAGACAGTGCATCAGTATGCCATCAAAATTTTGGCGAAACAGAATATCATTAACTAAATGAAAGGAGGCAAACTTTAATCTCAACACTCTTCTTTTAGCTGGATCCAGGTGACGAGGGGCTGACCCATGTTCAAGACAGAATTTTATATCGTCATACCAGGGACTGACAGAGTTTTGTGCATAGCAGACTACATTTCGATCGTGTTGTCCTAGGTTAGACCTATCGCTTTCTTCTTGTTGTCCTGCTGCTGAAACAACAACTAACTTGCATAACCCTTGGCCTCTCACTATCTGAGTTGGGGTAGTTTCTATGTCGTACTCCTGCAAGGAGGTAACCCAATTTGCCCTCTTTTCACCTAGTTCTTTCTGCACTAACAGGTTCCTGACGGCTGGGTATGGGACAATAATATTTGTCTTGGATTTCAAAAGATAAGACTGGAAGTGCTTGACTGCTTTGAAAACAGCGTAGGCTTGCTGATCCACCGGTGGGTAATTAAGTTCCGCGCCTTTGAAAGAAGAGCTCATAAAGGCAATGGGTACTTCATTGTTTTCAACGTTCTTTTGAGTTAGGATGGCAGCGTAGGAACGGTCAGAAGCAAAAGTGTAGAGCATGAAGTCTTGGGAAAAGTCAGGGCTCATGAGAGAAGGAGCGTCTATTATGGCCTTTTTTATTGCACTAAAAGCTTGATTTTCTAAGGGTCCCCAATGATATTGTCCGTCTTTCTTAATTAAGTTCTGCAAAGGCCTGACCATTTCAGAGAAGCTGGGGACAAATCTCCTAACAAAGTTTATCTAGCCTAAGAAAGACTGCATGGACTTTTTGGAAGTAGGAGGGGGGAGTTTCGAGATGACCTGAGTCCTTTTGGGGTCGATAATCATCCCTTTGCTTGACACAATAAATCCTAAGAGTTTACCCTATTCTACTGCAAAGATGGATTTTTTAGGATTCAAGGAAATGTCATATTTACGACATCGCTGTAGAACGGCTCGTAAATGAGCTAGATGATCAGTTTTGTTTTAGAAAATATAGTAACATCATCTAAGTAAACTACGACGGACTGATTGATTAAGCCCTGGAAATCAATGGCCATTGCTCTCTGGAAAGTGGCACCGGCATTAATCATTCCAAAGGGAATTTTTCGATAAGTGTAGGTGCCCCATGGAGTGCGGAAGGTAGTTTTAAGTTGTTCTGGGGGAGACATCAGGACTTGGTTATATCCTGAGAAACCATCCAATAAAGATAGCCTCTCAGAACTAGATACCTGTTGAAGGATCTGTTCCATGGGTGGGACATGGTAGTTGTCTTTATCAGATGCTCTATTAAGGTTTCGAAAATCAACGCAAAGTCGAATTTCCCCACTTTTCTTCCGGACAAGGACAAGGTTAGAAACCCATTGAGTGTGCCTAACAGGGAAAATTATCTTAGCATTTAGGAGCTTATTTAATTCTTTTTTTACGGTCGGTTCGATCTTAGGGTGCATTTTTCTTAATTTTTGTTGAAAGGGTAAGGTTTGGGGTTTCATAGGGATGACGTGTTGTATGATGTTAGGGTTGAAAGTTTTAAGATCATCATACGTCCACGCAAAAACGTCTTTAAATTCTTTAAACAATTTAATAAATGCAGATTTTTCTTGTTCAGAACATCCTACCCATAAATTAATGCACTGCGGATTGTCATTAGTTCCTAAGTTTACTTTTTCATATGATAACGAGGAACTATTGGTTTTATAGTTGACCGATTTTTTGAATTTATCTAGAAGATCATAAAACTTCTCTAATCTAACTACAGATTTAGGGATCGAATTTACCATGTCTGATGAAGATTCAGAAGTTCTCGGATATGGTATTACCGTGAAATCGCGCAAATTTTCATCGTGAGTGCATTCGTCTATGACCGTGCCTTGAAAAGTTTCTTCCATATGTATGAAGCTAATAATCTACTGATCGTCGTCGAAGACTCTCCAGTTCGTGATGTTGTCGGGAACGGATGGCCTGAACAACAGTTCGACGGAGAATGCATTCGGGGACAGGCCTTCTGCAGGAAAGAGTTTAGAAGCTACGTTAGCTAATAGATCTGCTTCAGAATTATTCAATCTAGGAATAGAATTTATATTGAAAGCAGAAAATTTATTCATTAAATTCCATACCTCGGATTGGTAGCTTTTAAGATGCAGAGATAGACAGTGGATAGAATCTCTTACCTGTCTAACCACGATTTCGGAATCACCAAAGACAGCCAAGTTTTGAATGTTCATATCTAAATCTTTCCTGAGACCCTGTAGTAAAGCCTCATATTTTGTTGTGTAATTAGTACATTCAAATTCTAACCTACATGCAATCAGGGTTTTGTTACCTGCTGGATCAATAATAACGCAGCCTTCACCAACTCCTTCTTTGGACTTTGACCCATCAAAATAAAGTGACCAAATTTGATTTTTATCGAGTGCATGATACCGTTGTGTAGAAGCTGTTGGCTACACATATGCCACAATCTAGGACTGTTGTTCTGGGTCGGTGATAGCTGATGCCTCGGCCATGAAATTGCCTAAAAAGGTATCCATCCCTTGTATTTTGGGTGAATCAGTAGAAGGTGTAAATGGTTCGTTGGGATCATTCAAATCGGTGACCATGAACTTAAGGTAGTGTTCACAATTTACCCTAATCTTGTTGGGATTACCATTCTCTGGAAGCCACAGGTGAGGCCAATCTGTCACGAAATAGCCGTGTAGCTTCTCCGACCAGTCCCTGCTTAAAAACATACCATATACTTCTGGAATATCCACTACAATAATATCAATAACTTGATGAACTTTGGGGTTAGATGATAATATTATAAGTGCATTCCTTAATTCGCCTACAACTTTAACACTAGGTCGATCAAGTTGGATGATTTTTAAAGTGGAAGGTTCGACTTCAGCATTAATCTTCTAACACACAGACCATGGCATAACATTGGATGACGCTCCTGAGTCTACCATACAATTGTGCACGTTTCTATTAAAGATTTCGAAAGTTAACAAAAATGGAGGTACATTTTTGCGAGTACTAAGGGTAGTAGCTTGTGGATTTTTACTTGTAGTTTCTACAGCTACTTTATCTACATTATTTACATTATTTACAGGAAGGCTTCCTTTGTCTTGAGGATCAGGATTATTTTTAGTAGAAGTCTTCTGAGGAACTTTGTTTTGAACAACCTTGTTACTACTTGAATTACCATTTTTGCCATTCTCTGCGATATTCTGTAGCATTTTTTGTAGCAGAAATGGAAATTTCAATAACTCATAGACAAAAATGTTAGCCCTTAACTTTTTGAGGTCTTCAACTAAATCATAATCTAAGTTGGGGTTCACATGACTCTGTTTAGTATCAGCTGGTTTAGATTGCTTTGAGGGCAAAGTCGTATTGTTTTCAGAAGAAGGTTTGCTTGTTGTTTTACTCCTAGTATTATAGGGATGTACTGTCTCGAAGTTAGCTTGGAAGATGCTATCCGAGAAGTGTCCAAAATTTTTTGGAGAAGACTCTTCTTCTTGCACTGTCTCTTGTTCAACAACATCCTCAAGAATCTCAGGAGGCATCAAGTTATCCTGGGCTTCTAGAATTGTTTGAAGGGCATATTGCAAACTTTATAGATTAAGGCCTTCAGTATTCGGATTAAGTCAGTTGGTGGAAAAAGGCTTCCTGAACGGGGGCTTGTAAGGCCCTTTGCTCAAGGAAGCTTCTTTGGTCGTCCTTTTCAATTCTATAACTTGATTCGATAGTTTTTGAATGAATTTAGCTAAGTTTTCTAAATCTGAGCTTTCAGGTTGTGTTTTACTTTGAGTAGGTCTAGGGAGGATTTCGATCTTCTTTTTGGAAGAAGAACTAGTATTTGTTTCGTTTCTAGTAGTATCTTTTAGACTAAGTATGTCTTTTTCAATCTAGCTAGCCTCTTCGAAGGCTTCTAACAACGTGGATTTCTTATATTGTTTAACCCAAATGGATATACTTTTATGTAAATATTTAGTGTAGTATGCTATTATCAGATTCTCGGCAGGCATTGAATCCGTAGGGATTCGGTTCTTAAGTGTTAAGAATCTTTGATTAAAGTCTTTAATTTTATCTTTTGGGTTCATTCTTAAGTTAGAAAGGTCCATGACTAGGACTTCTGAAGGCTTACCATCTCTGAACTTTTCCAAAAAGCAGGATTCAAACTTTTCCCAAGACACGATGGTATGGGGTTGCTGGGCAAAGTACCATGTAGATGCATTGCCCTCGAAAGTGTAGGGGAAAAAACTACATAATACGTCTTCATGCTCGACATTGCGAAGTCTAATGGCTAACATAAACTTTTTAATTTGATCTTTAGCGATCTATTTAGAGTCAGGATCAAACTTGGGAAGCCACTTCTTCGGATGTTTGGGTAAGGGATGTTGATCTCCAGGTATGGCTACCACATCCTGGTCGAGCCAAGGTATTGCAGGTTTGTTCTGGTTGGCCATTGGTGTAAGTGATGTGGAAGGCTGCGAAGGAGAACTACCTTCATCAAAGGAGTCTTCTCCAGAAGAAGAAGGATATGAGGGAGGTGGTGAGGGAGGTATTCTAGATCCCCCTACAGCAGGAGTGAGGATTGGATCTGTAGGGTTCACAGTAAGGTTAGTGCCTCCGAGTTGTTCTTTGATATCAGAGAAATCTAAAGGTTGGTACAAAGGTCGATTTGGTTTCCTCAAACGGGCTAAGGCACTATGTGTTCTTATAAGATATTGGCGGACAATCTCTTGTATGTCACCACCTGTAGGATTTGGGGTTGTTGGCTCAAATGTGATTCGTGGATCTTCGTTTGATGTGGTTTTTGTTTGAGGGGGGATGTTATCGTTCGAATGACTTCTTGTCACTATAGGTGAGTGATTAGGTGGTGGAGGAGTCTTACGACTGCCTCGTTCCATTAATAAATTTCAGGCCCTCCTTCTAGCGTCATTTGTTGATGGACGAAATTGAACGCTCGCCAACTGGAAGAGTGGATCCGGTCTGGGGTTGTCTAAATAACCCAAGCCATTTGGGATAACCCACCCTGACGGGTTTAGCAGCTCCGTTGGCCGATCTAAGTCCTAGAAAAACAAAGAAAACTACTCTAAATTAACTAATCTAAATGAAAAATAATAATTACAACAAACTAATAAACAAATCTAAACTACATATATACAATCTATTACCTAAATCATACAACTATAAAAAAAAAGTAAATGTTTAATTACCAACATAATCATCTTCAATTACAAATATACAATATTTACAAATTACAGATTTAAATTAAAACCTGCAAAAGTCATTTGTAAACTATCCTAAGACAACGAAACTTATTGTTTTTTTATTTTTATAATTTTATGAGAAAGAAATTAAGTAAAAACTATCTAAGCTAAAAAACTAAAATAATAACTCTAACTACAAATCTGAACTATACATATATCTAATTAAACTACTTATATTATACTAACAAATTAACTATCAAACAACAAATAACAAACTGACCTGAAGTAACGCTTCAGGCTTGTCCTATATGCAGTAGTTGATTCAGTTGTTTGGTGGGAGGAAACCCGCACCAGATTATCCACGAGCTTATCATAAACAAGAAGCAGTTGTACTCTTCAAATATAAGTGACAGGACAAACAGGACATAAAATATTACAACAATCTTATAATTAACAAATTATCGCAGTCAGATAAATCCTTGTGCAAAATTTGTACAAAACAATTCAATTAACAAAAAAGATAAACCTGTATTCATTAAATTGAAATAAAGTGATTGTTGTATTTTTAAATAATAAAAGAGATCAGATATGAATAACACATTAACCAAGTCACATCAACCTGCAATGAATTACGATAGCTAAAGTAGTCTATAATCAACTGCAAGATGATATGAATAAAACTTGAAACAAAAGTTTGATATATTGAAAGCTAAAGCTATTGCAAGACATCAACTTTCATCTCAGTCTGAATCATAAATCCATAATCTGGTTCTCCCAACAGTGATGATTGATTTTATTACAAAAAATAACCAATATTTAAAGACCTCCCACAGGGTAAAACATCCCTGTGGGAATTATCAAAACAGTTTACAAAAAATCTGGGGATAATACCCCAAATCTCTATTTTTGACTCAAGCTAACCTAAAACAAAAACTACATCACAAAAATATCTCCTAAACTGCTACCACAAGCCCAATCCATCATTGTAATTCGTATGCACCTGAAAGAGGTCAAGAATAGACAATATTAGAGGATATTTTATTGACAAAATTGACAAAAATCTAATTTTTAAGACTAGCTACAGAATCTTGCGATTCTGTAGATGGTCTAAATTAAACACAAAATCATTTCAAAACCAATTCGAATCTTAAAGAATTATATTCAAACTATTAAACAGATATTTGATTGCTAATTAGAAACCAAACGAATCATTCAAATCAAAACTTGTATGCAAATTGAAACAAATGAAATCGTGGTCAATTGAAAGGTGACAGAGATACATGCGCTCTGTTCAATTTGTTATCACCAATTCGGGTAAACGGAATCGCTTAGATAATTCGACAACAATGAAATCATTTTCATGAACTAGTTCCAATCGACACAAACTATAACTGGTTAAACAAATCATTTATGCAATAGTTTATGTCACCCCATCCATTAACAATATCATTGTCGAATCAAAACGAAATCAAAGCTAACAAAGTCATTTTTGGAATCAATAGATTATATTTATCAAACCACTCACTGATATTGATGCATTACACACGTAAAGGATCATGCCAATTCTAGCCTATGGAATCATTTCAAAATGAAGCCAAAAGAAATGAATCGAGCCATCTTGGGGCCGACATAATCCAAAAACAAAGAAATCGTATCAATCCAAATCATAGTTGTGTCTGATAAATAAATCTCCTATACAGATCGAATGTAGTCAAAGTCTAAAATGGAAACAGAACAGAATCATTCCTTAAATATAATTTGAACAAAACTAAATGAAAAACAAAACCCAATCGACTACATTAATTCAAACCAACAGAATTATTCTAAAGAGAACCAAACCAAAATCAAAACCAATCAATCGCTTCTACTAATCTGAGAACAATAGAATCATATTAACTAAATCGTAGGCATGTCCGAGTTTAGCAAACAAATTTCCCACTCATGATTCATAACGAAACTAATTTGGTAAACTGAGAGAAACATAATCATTTTGAATCAAAACGAACAGAGCTATAGAGAGCAAATCCAATCGGTTACATTTATTCGAAACAACTCAAAAAACAAAATTCATATTGAAATTCATACCTGGACAATCAGAAAACAACTCGGTCATGATAATTTGGAATTAACGAAGGCTGTTGCTGCTTTGACGTTCCTAAAGACAATTGACCCGTTGGTTTTTTGTTTCTTCTCATTGGTCTATAACCTGTCTCTTTCTTTTGCCAGCACTGTAACTTGCTCCTCTAACGATTTGATCTTTGATTGCAACAAGGGAACGCTGGTGTAATAACGCTCTAGCCAAACATTACATTGGATGCATGATGGTTGATTGGGCTTTGATATCACAGGCGAGGGTTTGTTTAAGTCACCAGGGGTTCCATTGTGCATCTTGATTCCTGGGTAGTTAGGGTTGTTTTTGAGGCATGAGAGAAAATTAGATACATAGTCATAGGGTTTCGTAGAGCATAGGCCATGAGAATAGGGGTACTCTTTAGCTAGGAAACGCTCGATATCGAAGTCCAAGTCCTCGCTCAGCACTATGGGCTTTTTGTAGATGTTCTTTTTAGGTTTGTTCTGGGCAAGTCTCGATATCAATCGACCATTTTTCTTCCCCTTTCTGTTTACAGTAGTATCATTGTTGTCTTTCTTC
This sequence comes from Picea engelmannii, assembly GCA_009831015.1. Lineage (NCBI taxonomy): Eukaryota > Viridiplantae > Streptophyta > Pinopsida > Pinales > Pinaceae > Picea > Picea engelmannii. Next base: position 447,174 of record ML783803.1, read on the forward strand.
CTCACAGGTCTTTTGATGACCTTAATATCATCCTTAGCGCATGGGTTAACCAAGGCATCAGGTAGGTCCAAATTGGGGCAAACTGAGGGTTTGATAGGGGGTAGAAGGATATGCAGTGGCAAGGTTGGTCCAGCCAAAGTCTCACTGACCATAGCCTTGTCGATTTGAGTAGACTCTGGATTAGCAAAGCCATTTCTAGATAGAAAGGCTTGCCAATTATCGCCAGTAAGGTTTAAATGGTGGATGATAATGAGCTTAATCAAGCCGTGATGAAAAAGGCTACTATCATCCCTCTCGTGATTGAATCTCTTAGACATCTTGTAAAGACTACGCAAGAATTAAAACGGCATGTTCAAAGGATAGCCCATGAAATTCATCAATAACTGGAGGTGATACAAAAATACTAAGCCATACCGACCTTCACAGGTCACAAACTGTTTAACAATTACCAAAAGATCGTGCCACCTGGGTTTGAGGGTAGAAATAGGCATACGTTTATCACAAGAAACAACCTTTCTTGATACGAATAGTAATGGCCACGGCACCTTGTCGACTTTGGATTTTTTAAACCATCGTTGGCCTGTACTGCTAGTCCTATAGCAGAGCTTATGAACTCCTCATTGAGCTTGATCTGTATGTCACCGACTTTAGCCCTACACCCGTCAAAGGTGAGGGTGAATTATTGGGCAACTGAAAGGTTGAAACCCTCGAACCTCTGTATAAACACTAGCCAACCACTGTTTTCTAAATCCTTACGGGCATTATTGAATAGTAACAGAGCTTGACTACCGTTTGGCTCTATGCGCACCACCGGTGCCATAGACGGGAGCACACGGTGAGAAGGGTGCACGAGTAAGGGTTTGGATAGAGTATATGCAGGGTTGATAACTCACAGGCTCGCCCGAAAACTAGCAGTGGTTACCCGGGATAGGGGAAAAGCATTAATGACAGAGTGTGCGAAGGTGGTGGAGCTAACTCAACCCATGCAAAACAGTCATTTCCCACAGTACAACCGACGACGCATATAACGATTCAAAAATTACTATTGCATATGTTAAAAACCATGCCATTCAATCGATCAATGAAACCTATGGTAAGTTGACCCAAAAATTCGTATAAGCATAGTGTTTGCATAGTTTTTAAAATCAAAACAATAATTAGAAATCAACACCAAGGGTTTGATCATATGAAATATGTGTTGTGTGGTATGATTGTGCCAAGGGTCTAATCCATAATGTCAATGAGTTTTCATGAAACCAATGTGCCAACGAATTTGATCAAGATACATCAAACCATCAATAAATCAATGATTGAATCACAATCCTTAGGAAATCATCACAGTCTCATAAAAATTGAAATCATATTAACAACAAAAATGCCAAATGAGTAAAGAATCTTGGGGTCTTGCCACAATTAAATTGGAAACGCAATGAACATATAGACAAGAGTGACCATAGCAATCCAGTGACAATTTTAATATGACTTCGAAATCAAAGTTTTCACGCTTGCAGTCGTGAAAACAAGAACAAAGGCATGTGTGCAAATAGCGCAAAAATAATGGTGTTATTTTCTTCCAAGGATTGCGATGAAAATCAAGTTTTCAAAACACTGGTGTAGGCAGCTTATAAGGACAGTATAGAAATGTGAATTGGCTGCCAACAAGTCCCAAAGTGACTCATTCTACACTTGTTTGATTTCTTTCAATAATATAATGTACTGCAACTCAGATTTTGGCTTCTTGAACTCTTTCAACAATGCTTGCTTTATTTCTTCTAAAGTCCTTGCTTGTCCCACAGGTGTGGTACTCTGCAATTTTATATACTAGACTAATGCGTGACCTCTAAATGTTTTTTCCAATTGCACAATATTTACAACCTCAGCTTGGACATTCTTTGCATCCCAAATTGTTTCACATACAAATAGATGTTGTTCTAGTTCCTCCAACCCAACTCCCTAGAAACTTAGGTAGTCTCAATGTGTTGTCTAACCCTGCCATGTTGTTTTTTGTAGTACCCCCCCTTGGTGATGTTGATTTCCTATGACCCAAGGTATTGCCTCCACTTCTCTAACTCGATGCACTACTCCCACTATTCTGACTTCCTTTGATAACTATACGTGATTTTGACAAATCTTCAACTGTTACCTCATATTTAGGTGATGCACATGGGGTCGTGGAATTGACACATGATCCAATCTAAGTAGGACTTAACAACTCTTTTATTTTAGGAATGAACTGAGAATACTCTTCCTCTCCTTCTATGTGAGATATTTCTACAATCTCGATTATTGTGCAATGTTCTCTCCTCTCAAACTAACTGTGCAACTCTCCTTTCTCATCCCTAGTATTCAACCTCTTTTACCTTCTTCCACTACGCAGTACTCCAAAATCATTGTCCTCTTCTGATACACCTTCTTCATTTCTCTACATCCTCAGTCCCTCCCTTACTTCTTCATTTCTTCCTTTATTCTTTCCTACCTTCAGACTATCCTTTGGTCATCCCCCGGATCCCCATGTACATGAATCCCCTTAACAATCAGACACCATCACCATCACACATTTTTCTCACAACAACATATTTATCCAAGTACCCAATGATTTCATAAACCTCTCACATAGGCCTTTAAATAAATCCTTCTCTGAAACACTATATGACTATGTACAATCTATTAAAAATTTAGTAATATAACCCCCCAGTATGTTTTTCAACCATAAATCAACTGCATGGGAAGTCTTATTACTTACAGAGTCCAATTGTCTTAAACTTAGGAGTCCATTTCCTTAGTACTACAATTTGGTACCTTCGAGTATTCTCCACTAATCCATCTAACCACATAGTTAAGATAATCGGAAATTCACCAAATAAAATCTCATCCAAATTTGTGTACACATACATTTTCATCCATTGTGCATCGTTCATATGAGGGTTTCTATTCTCTTTCCTAGAAAATTCTTGTTACTTTATTTCTAGGCATTCGGTGATCTACTTCTTATTCAACCTCCAAAACATTCCCTCAATCACATATTTCAAGTCTCAGCAATAGAACCATTTGTTGGTGCATGATTGTAATACCCTAGGTTCAGTTTATTCTACCGACAAACCCTGTGTATACTGACCCTTTCAACATCACCTGCATGCAAGTGAAGTCTCACCCGGTGCATCTATTGGGGCTACACGAACCAAGTTTCTACAGGGACAAGGGGATGGGAGTTTTTTTGGGTATGTGTTATATTCTTTGCATGTGTGTGTGTGTGGGTGCGTCAGATACGACAACTGCATCTGACGATCCCTTTTAGCGGATTTTTCTATTTTTAGAAGATTTGTAAATTAATATCGGATTAAGGGATTAGGGTTTTGGTATCTACGGAATACCTAAAAACATTGTATATATTGTATGGCGAATGGTGAAATTTGATATAATGAAAATAAGAAAGGTTTTCCCAGTTGAGGGTTTCTGGTATAAAACCTCTGTGTACTTTGTGTATGAGCCATTGATTAATTTATGTATTTCTTAAGAATCTATATGCATTGCTTTACTTCGCAGGTTTAAAACTTACAAATTTATCATCATATTCATTCCTACTTATCTACCATGTGCATTGTATTATTTGTCCCTTTTCCCTTGATCAATTAGTAAACATTAATTATGCAGCACCATTGTGACACGTATTGCAAAAATAAACTATTCACTGTAACATTCATCTTTACTACACATCAATCAAATAATAAAAAGATCCATATCTAGTTATACATAAATAGAACATCCATGAACAAACACATAAAAATACATTCATACACAAAGTTTTAACGTGGTTCACCCCTTGGGCTACGTCCACATTGTCTGGCTTCTTTATTATTGTTTGTGCAATCATCTCAGTCTTGTGCATTGTGCTTACAATAGATATATCATGATATCCTTCCCCATACTTCCTAGTTTCTCTGTAGTGCAAGCCTCTTCTCTGCAAAACCTCCATAAACCTCCAGACATAGACTCTCTCTCATTCTCAGTCTATCATCAGCTCAACGTTCAACACAACTTCAACCTCCTATTCACTCGGCATCAATGACCTATCCTACCCAACCCATTACATATTTATACATATAATTTAGGGCTCAAAACCTTATTCTCTTATCTCCCATTGTTCAGGCATGCTTTTCCTTTATTTGTGTGTGCATGTTGCTTTTACATTCATGACTGTTGTTCTTCCTGCTTTTGTGTGCACCCTCAAAACTTAATTCTTTGAAATTCTTGTCCAACACCTTTTGTAACATCCCCAGCCACCCAAGCTAGGCCATGCTACTCCAAAAAACTCTTTCATTCTCTGATACCATACTGTAACATACCCATCATCCAACTGAGTTATGCCACATAAAATTTTCAAACTGCATGTAATTAAAACATATACACACAGAACTCTTGCAAAACTTTATATATAAATGTAAATAGACAAATACATTCTTTAATTACATGGATTCATATTGAAATAACAATAATAATATACATTCCATACCATAAATATAAAGCCAGTTATAGATTACACACAGGATAAACCCATAAAAATAAACACGTAAATAATAATGCAGCTTGTAATTTATCACACAATTGACACTTATCTTGGTAAGAATATCACCAATTGCGTGCAGAACTTACACAAACCTCGGAGCCTTAGACCACACTACTCATCACTCTCAGCAGTGGGATACCCCCGAGATGGGACTAAACTCCACCCAGGTAAAGGGATTCCTAACTAGGTTGATGTATCATAGACAATAGGAAAAATTCTTTCACAGGTGTCAACTCAAACTAATAGCCTACAGTCCCTCATTCCCCACAATCCCGTCCCACCCCAGGAAGTGCACCCCTTCTCTTCTCAATATTCATTTGGTCACCCCACTTCCTTTTTAGTCTTAAGGAACATGCCAGACAAGAAGTCTCAAATCTTTGTAGCTACAGTTTAGCACTTTCGGAAATCAATTCCTAGTAATCCTCTCACCTTGAGAGATTGCTCATGGGCCTGACAACCCACTTCTTCAGTCCATCTCCCAAACCAACTAACTACACAAATAGGTATGGGTATAGATACAGGTTCAGGTACAGTGACATGAAGGTACGGAGGACAACTGACTAAGTGAGTGAATGATCCTGGAATGATTGAATGGATGACTTAATTATGTCAAAATGAACTAAGTCCAAACTATATGTATGCATGTTCCCAACTTGACACTTGTCATGTTGGGAGCTACTTTGGCCCACTTGTCCCCATTCTTAGAACTTAGGATAAAATAGTTTTCCATACTTTATACTTTAAGGAATATTAATATAATATTCCTTTTTGGCTTAATCTCCCTAGCTTAGCCCTTTTCCTTAACGTTTAGCCCCCCCCCCCCTTCCCTAACTGGTGGAGTTTAGTCCCCCATACTCTTTTATTATGGTCGATATGTGCGCAATGATATATTACTTATGATACATATACAAAAATAGGCTCGCTAGTCTTTAACATCTAGGATCTCTGGCCTAATCATCATAAAACTAGCTCATCAGCCTATAAAACACAGTGTATGCACAAAGGATCCCTGGCCTCAAAATTGCGTGCACTTAAGTTTTTGCGCATGGTATCCTAGAATGTGTACACTTCATCATTTTATTGTGCAGTACATGTGCACACTATACCATGGAAGGTGCATACAAAAATGATATCAAACAACTCACCAACTTACGTACATTTTTATTTACATTTATAATTGGGTTTGGCCAAGGGATATTACAATCCCCTCCCCTTATTTATGCATTGTCCTCAATGCATTATGTACACATATACAACAAAAAATTCAAAAATCCTCAAAAAGATGTGTGTATTTTACCCACATTTCATCCTCATGTTCCCAAGTAGTGTCCTCAGGACCGTACCAGGTCCATTAGACCTTTACAATCCCTATGGCTTGATTCCGGAGATGTTTGATTTTTTGGTCCAAAATGTGTACCAGATGCACTTGGAAAGAGCCTTCTTGATCCACCTAAATCACATTTCAATCAATAACATGATTAGCATCAGGTCTATATTTCTTGAGAAATGATATATGGAATACATTATGAACAGACATAGATGTAGGCAATGCAATCATATAAGCCACTGAACCAATCCTCTCTAGGATTTCAAATGGACCACAATAGCGAGCTGCCAACTGTGAATAATTTCCCAACTTTAGGGAACTTATGTGGGATTTCACTTTCAAGGATACATGATCTCCCACTTTAAATTCCTTGTGAGTTCTACCCTTATCAACATGGATTTTCTTCCTGTCTTGGGAAAACTTTAATTTTTTTTTTATTTTCAACATTTTCTCCTCCATTTCCCTGAGTAAATCTGGCCCAGCCACTGCTCTATCTGTTGGGTTATCCCAACTTACCGATGTGTTGCACTGCTTGCCATAAAGTGTCTCAAATGGGCTCATCTTTATAGATGTTTGGTATCCATTGTTATAAGAAAACTCTACTAAGTGTAGGTAGTCTTCCCATTTTGATGGTTTATCCATCACATACATCCTCAACATATCCTCAATCACTTGATTCACCCTCTCTGTCTGACCATCTGATTCTAGATGATAAGTTGTACTAAAATTCAAATTTGTTCCAAATCCTTTGAATAATACCTTCCAAAAATTTGAGGTAAATTTTGGATCTCTATCTGACACAATTGTCTGACACAATTGTCTTGGGTATACCATGTAATCGAACAATTTCTCTCATATAAATATCAACAATGTTGGTTTCCTTGTGAGTGAGCTTAACTGGAATAAAATGGGCAACTTTCGTAAGCTTATTCACCACTACCATGATAGAATCATGTTGCTTGTTTGTTCTAGGTAGTTTGGTGATGAAATCCATTGTTACAACTTCCCATTTCCACTCAGGAATGGGTAATGGTTGTAGCAAACTAGCTAGGTGTCTATTCTTAGCCTTTACCTTTTGATATTCCAATCATTTGACAATAAATCAACAACTTCTTTCTTCAATCCTGGCCAATAATATTGGCTCTTGACATGTGCAATAGTTTTTTGATAACCTAGGTGCCCAATATAAGGTACATTATGCATTTCTCTCAATATCATATTTTTCAATTCATGGGAATTTGGTACATAAATTCTTCTGATGTACATGCTAATTTCATCATTATCTAGCTTGTATTCTTCAATTTTTTGATACAAATTACCTTGTTGTAACTTTGCCACTAATTCCTTGTATTGCAAATCTGATTTGGCAGCCTATATAATTTTGTCTTTCAAATCTGATTGGTACATGCTAATGGATGTAGCATGCAATTCATGCACTCTTTTTCTGAGTGAATCAACCACTTTGTTCTCTTTCCCCTTGATATGTTTTATATCAAAGTCATATTCACTAAGAAATTCTAACCATCTGCTTTGCCTAGCATTTAGAGTTGGCTGATTAAATAAATATTTCAGACCATTATGGTCTTTCCTCAACTCAAATCTTTTCCCCATGAGTTAGTGTCTCCATTTCCTCAAGGCATGCACTATGGATGCCAACTCCAAATCATGAGTGGCATAGTGGCTTTCATGCTCCTTCAACTTCCTTGATTCATAACATATAACAAACCCATTTTGAGTGAGGACTCCACCAAGTCCTTCTTTACATGCATTTGTTCATATAATGAAGTCTTCATTTGGGTCTGCAATCCTTAGTATTAGATCACTTATTAATAATTTTTTCAAGTGTTGGAAACTTTTTTCACAATCCAATGTCCAATGAAACTTCACACCCTTCTTTTGCAAGGAAGTGATTGGGTGTGCAATATTTGATAATCCTTCAATAAATCTCCTATAGTATCCTGCAAGGCCCATGAATGATCTATCCTTTGTCACAATCTTTGGTGTTGACCATCCTCTAATGGCTTCTATCTTCTCAGGATCCACTACTATCCCATCCTTTGAAATGATATGTCCCAAATAATGAATTTGCTTCTGATAAAATGAGTACTTGCTCAATTTGGAATACAACTGATGCTCCCTTAATACTTGTAATACTATCCTCAAGTGTTTTTCATGCTCTTCCTATGATTTAGAATATATAAGAATGTCATCAACAAATACAATGGCAATCTTATCCAATTATTCTCTAAAAATACCATTCATTAAACACATGAAGACATCTGGTGCATTTGATAATCCAAAGGGCACCACTGTGAACTCATAATGACCATACATTGTTATGAAATCAATCTTTCTAATATCTTGTTGTTTGATTCTTACTTGATGATAATCAGACCTAAGATTAATCTTGGAAAATATTTTTGCATCTTTCAATTGATCAAAGAGGTCATCAATCCTTGGCAAAGGATATTTATTCTTCACATTTACCTTGTTCAACTTCCTAAAGTCAATGCAAAGTCTCAATGTCCCATCCTTTTTCTTCACAAATAAAATTGGGGCATCCCAAGGTGACAAACTTGGGTGTATATACCTCTTCTTCAATAGATCTTCAAGTTGCATTTGCAATTCCTTCAATTATGGTGTATTCATCCTGTATGGAGTCTCAGATAGTGGAGTTGCTCCAGGCATCAAACCTATGGAGAAATCAATTTCCCTTTTAGGAGGTAATCTTGGTATTTCCTTAAACACATCTACAAAATCTTTTAGGAGTGCATAATCTTCAATATTTGACACCTTATCTTTAGGTGTGTCTTCCATATGTGCTACAAATATTTGACATTCCTTTCTGTAACATTTATTCAACTACAATGATGAAATTTCTTTAATAGTTACTGCCTTAGGAATTCCCTGCACTTTATTAGGTTCCCTTCCTCATCCAAGCAAGCAAATTCCATGTTATGACATTATAGGATAGCATGATGTTGGTCCAACCAATCCATCCCAATTAGACAGTCATAGGAACCTAAAGGCAAGATGTTCAAATATTCCCCGATGTTCAGTCCATTCATGTCCATAAGAAATGACTTAACCATCTCATTAGCTTTTCTTTTGGCTCTGGTAGCCAGCTGGACCAACCAAGATTTTCCATGCTTGCTTCTTGGCAAATGAAAACTTTCCACCATCTTAGGATCTATATAACTATGACTAGCTCCTGAATCAATTAAAAGAGCAATGTTTTGGTTGTCGATCATAACTTCCACTTCAATCATATGTGACTGATACTCTGCTTGTTTGTTGTCCAGGGATGCATAGATCCTTGGTACATTTATTCCCATGTCCTCCACTGTTTCAACTTGATGTACATTGTGAACAATCCTAACTTTTTCACCTCTGTGAGGACAATCTATGAACATATGATATCCTTTACAACCCCAACATTGAATAGGTGGTTACCTTGGCCTTTGACCCCCAGTCTCAATCGTTCTGGGTTCTCTAAAAGTTGGTTGTCCCTGAGGATTATTTCTAAAGAATGGTGGCTTAGTTCCCTTTTTCCTCTGATCCATCCTTAATTTCTTTTTGTCTTCCCAATCTTTTTGGAAAGTTGGCCTTGTTTTTTTTTTATCATATAGGCATTTATCTTGCCTTATGGTCTCCCCCAATGTATTGGGATCATCATACTATATTTTGTCACTAATGAATGATGATAATCCACTCAAATACCTCTTAATCTTAACTCTCTCATCCTTGATGAAAGAAACATAATTCAGTCGTTCTAAAAACCTTCTTTCATATTCATCTATGGTCATACTCCCAAGCTTGAGTTCAAAGAACTCTTTCTTTTTCTTGTCATAGTATCTCTTAGTCAAGTATTTCTTCTCAAAATACTTCTTGAATTCCCTCCAAGTAACACTTTTCTCTTTATTATGTTGCACCTGCACAAGTTGATCCCACCACATGGATGCCTTTCCCTTGAGTTGATATATGGAAATTATTCCTTCTATCTGAGATGAATAATTATGCAATTGAAAATACTTTCTCATGCCCAATAGTCATGTCTCTACATCTTCATCCTTCTTGTGCTCACCATCAAAAGTAGCAGGTTTGATTTTGTTCATTTCTCCTTGTATCTCATCCACCCCATACCTCTTATGTTTCCTAACAAGGGATGGACTTGATATGTCATGTGCCCTCTTATTAGAATGCCTTGGGGAGTTATGGTGATGTCTGCTAACACTTATTGTTCTTCTTTTCCCATCAGGAGACCTGTGACTTCCTGAGTTTCTTGAGCCACTCTCCTTATCCGATTTATTTTCTATTATATTCAAGCTCTGCATTAACCTCATGTTGAATTCCTATTGCTTCTCCTTGGATATCATAAGCCTTTCATTTTCATATTTATGGCTTTGGACATCCTTCTACAAATTTTTAATGGTCTCTACCATATTCATGTTTTCATCCCTTCCCTCTCCATGTCCATTGGAGTTTGTTCCTTCAATTCCCAAATGGACATTCATCCCTCTAATCTCATGTTCCTAGTTGTAAGTCCCCTGTGCATATTCCATTCTTTTGGACTCTGTGATGATTCTGATCTGATCTAGTTGTTGTTAACTCTACAAAATGTGCAGCCAACAAAACTTGCCAGGCTAACTGACTCAACAATTTCATGAAAAATATGAACCATTCTTGTTCAATAATATATCAGAATTATTTCTTCTGATTTCCTATAAAATTGAATTAATAGATCATTTTTTTGGGTGAATATTTATATTCTACTGTCCAACACCTTTCCAACACCTTCTCCCATGCTCAATTCTGATTCTTGAGCATAACGTTATGGTTATTTGAAAATTGCCCATTAATAAAAAAAAAAATGTTCACACTTCAACTTGGCACAACTTTGCGTTGTAATTATGAATTTTTGCCCCTACTCCATTGTATTTTTAATAGGATATCAATTTGGTTTCTTCATATACATGTTTTGGACAGTCTTTCCAAGTTTCACCTCTTTCTGGGTTCTGGGCTGCCAGTTACAACCTGCTGAAGTTCTAGGCCAATTCGTATTTTTTTTCTAGAATGTTACAAGTACCTTCTTTGCCATCTTAAACATTTTTAAAATGCCCAAAAATTTAATTCATCTCTAGGAATGTCTTCTATGGTTTAATATATTTCCATTGACTACTTCTGGGCCTAAATCTGATTCTGAAGTAGAAAGTTATGGCTCTTCGAAGTTAGTAGGGTCTTAAACTTTACCCTCCATTGTTTGTGCTATAACTTTATCATAAAAGCTTCATTTGACGAATGGTTTACACCATTAGAAATCTCTCTTCGGGCTCTCTTATTTGAGCTGCAACAACATAGTGTACCTTGGTACACTCTTTTCTTGTGGTTTTTGAGTAGCTAAAAACGTTGTTAAAGGCCTCAAAAAAGCACTGCAAAAGATGACGTTTAATCAATATAAAATGTCGCAGAAATTCGTTGGTTTTCTGTTGTTGTTCACCATCCAAACAACTTCATGTGCACAAATTTCAACCTGTACACCCATATTTAGCATGCACAACAACACCACAAGGTAATTCATGCTCTGCGCACCGATAACCATTGTGCATCACTTCTTTGTCGCGCCAATAAATGGTGCACACTACTTTTGTGTCACGCGCCAATATCCACCATGCACAATTTTGGTTCTTGGACTAATACCTATTGTGCGCAATTTTTTTGTGCCACTCACCCTTTTTTTGTTCCGCACTAATATTCCGCACACATTTCACTCTACGCATTGCACCATGCCAAAGTTTAGTACGCTCCCACCACACACCATTAACTAAACTCTCGTGTGACAACATATACCCACATTGCGCGTACCAACAAAATTCCTCTACGCTCTGCCAAAACTGTGCACACCATGCGCACCATTATTATGTGTAAGAACATCACATGCCAGTATTATGCATGCATCACTCAATATGCACCATGCAATGCTGAATTTAGCGCACACATCCGCATGCCAATATTTTTCTGCGCGACACCAAATTTTAGCGTGAGCACCGGCAAGCTAATATTTTTTTGGGCGGTGTTTAGTGTGCGCACCCACACACCAATATTTTTCCGCGTGGCACCAAATTTTAGTGTGAGCACCAACACACTATTATTTTTCCACGCGGTGCCAAATTTTATCGCGAGCACCAACACGCTAATATTTTTCCATGTGGCGCCAAATTTTGGTGTGTGCACCTGCACACCAATTTTTTCCGCGCGACGCCAAATTTTAGCGCACACACCCGCACACAATTATTTTTCTGTGTGACACCAAATTTTAGCATGAGCACCAACACACCGATATTTTTCCACATGGCGCCAAATTGTGCAAGCACCAACACGCTAATATTTTTCCATGTGACGCCAAATTTTAGCGCGTGCACCCGCACCCGCACACCAATATTTTTCCACATATCACAAGATTTTCACTACATATCATGCAATTTTAGTGTGCCCACCTGCACACATTCATTTTCCCTACGCATCAATTCCTCGTGAATTCTGCTGCAAAATTGGGGCTTTTGCTTATCTTTTTCCCATTTTTTGACCATAGACATTCTACAACTGTGACATTTTTTCAATTTCACCACGATAACAATAGTTCAACCTCTACGACAACAATTCTTTGTGGGTTGACATTTCTGGAATCATTTTTTCCCAAACTCAATTCACGAATTGAGAATTTTGATCAACTATTTTTGCTCCATTTGTCATGGCTTCACTGTAACTTCAAATTTGACCAATTCCAGGTCTGAATTGACTAGAACATATCTTAAATCAAGAATATCTCACCACATGGCCAAATTTCTCAATTTTCTCATGAATTTAACAACAGAGATTGGGGATTTTTCCAAAGTCTGGGTAATTGTTGTTACTTTTTACCATGGGCGCTCTGTAACTTGAAATTTGGCCACTTCGAAATCAATCCTCTATGAAATTTCTCTTCAACTCAACTTGCTCGACCCATCCGAGCTCAATGTTGAAAACTGAAGCTCTGATACCATATTGTAACAGCCTCGACCACCCAAGCTAAGCCATGCTACTCCAGAAAACTCTTGTATTCTATGATACCATACTATAACATACCCAGAATCCAACTGACCCATTCCACATAAATTTTTCAAACTGCATGCAATTAAAACATATACACACAGAACTCTTGCAAAAATTTATATATAAACGTAAACAGACAAATACATTTTGTAATTGCATGGATTCATATTGAAATACCAATAATCATACACATGCAACATATATAGTCCATACCATAAATATAAAGACAAATATAGATTATACACAGGATAAACCCATAAAAATAAACACGTAAATAATAATGCAACATGTAATTTATCACACAATTGACACTTATCTTGGTAAGAATATCACCAATTACGTGCACACCTTCCACGAACCTCCCAGCCTTAGACCACGTTTCTCATCACTCTCAGCAGTGGGTCACCCCCGAGCTGGGACTAAACTTCACCCGGGTAAAGGGATTCCTAACCAATATGATGTATCATAGACAACAGGAAAGACTCCATCACATGTGTCAACTCAAACTAACAACCTACAGTCCCTCATTCCTCACATGCCTGTACCACCCCAGGAAGTGTGCCCTTTCTCTTCTCAACAGTCCTTCGACTACCCTACTTCATTTCCGGGCTTCAGCAACAGGCCGGACAGGAAGTCGCAGAGCCCTGTAGCTGCAGTTTAGCACCTTCGAAAATCAATTCTAAACAATCCTCTCACCTTGAGAGATTTCTCATAGGCCTGACAACCCGCCTCTTCAATATCCCACAAGCCTGACAACCTGCCTCTTCAATATCCTGTGGGCCTGACAACCTGCTTCTTCAGTCCAGCTCCCAAGCTAACCAACTACACAAATAGGTATGGGTACAAATACAGGTTCAATTTCAGGTACAGTGACAGGAAGGTATGGAGCACAATTGATTGAGTGAGTGAATGATCCTGGAATGATTGAATGGATGACAGAATGATGGGAAAATGAAATAAATCCAAACTATATGTATGCATGGTCCCAACTTGACACTTGTCATGTTGGGAACTACTTTGTCCCACTTGTCCCCATCCTTAGAACTTAGGATAAAATCATTTTCCATACTTTATACTTTAAGTAATATTAATATAGTATTCCTTTTTGGCTTAAGCTCCCTAGCTTAACACTTTTCCTTAACTTTTAGCCCCCCCCTTTCCCTAACTAGTGGATTTTAGTCCCCCATACTCTTTTATCGTGATTGGTCTACACGCATCGATATATTTTATATTACTGATGAGACATATACAAAAATAGGCTCATTGGCCTTTAACATCTAGCATCTTTGGCCTAATCATCACAAAATGGGCTCACCAGCCTATAAAACATAGCATATACACAAAGGCTCCCTGGCCTCAAAATCACGTGCACCTAAGTTGTTGCGCACGGTATCCTAAAATGTGCACACTTCTTCATTTTACTGCGCAATACATGCGCACACTATACCATGTAAGGTGCATACAAAAATGATATCAAACAACTCACCAGCTTATGTACATTTGTATTTACATTTACAATTGGGTTCAGCCAAGGGATATTACACCTTCCTTCCAGTGGATCTCTTCCTATCGTCTTCACACATCTTACTCTAGGACAAGGATCTAGAGTTATTCTTAGTACCTTATTGCTTTCAATCATCAATGGTAGGTTCCCTCGCTATCGATAGTGGGAATACATCAATGTCCTTGTTCAATAGATTCTATCCAGTGTTCAACATTAGATCCTTTATTCACACTCGGTAGATTGTACTAGGTATGATGACTCCCATTATCATTATCAATGGGTTGGCTCACGTTTGTTAACAATATAAATCAATGACTGGTAATCAAATGGTGTCTCACTTTGTTCGAATCCAACACATTTATTCACATAGTGTAGATTCATACCACGAAGGATTCTTTTGAAGAATTCAAGTGAAGTATGAGTATCACTTCTTTTGTGCTCCTACCCAACTTGTATTGCTTGTACAACCCTCTTCAACATTGGTATTTGCAAAGGATCAGTTTGTTCACTCCATTGGTTCTAGATATCCTCTATTTGATTCTAAGACATAGCTCCAGTATGTATCTATTTGTGGCTATGATCTACATTTTTGCATGGATCCACTGTGTATTTTTCCCATGGCCATGATTTCTAATTCTACATATCACATGGATCCACTGTGTATAGTTTCCGTGGACATGGACATCAATTATGCTTTCATTACTCATGGATCTATAATGTACTTGATTTGGGACCCATGCTTACATCAAACTCAAGCATGGGAATGATCGACTTGAGAAGAGAGTATCATACTTGTTTATGTTGTAGGTAATGTTCTAGCATTGTTCTTCAACTACTCATATCCAATGGCCCCTCCACAATCTCATGACTACTTTGTAATGTATTTCGGTCATCATTTGATCTTCTGACCTCACAGATTTGGGTTCATCTATCATAGCTTCATTTTACACCACATATGCTCATGAGGACTCATTAGAATTACTCGTATCTCTTTCTCTATTTGCAGGAACAAAATCCCCCTTTTCCTCCATAAAAACATCTTAAAAAATCCCATTTTCCAAGATGTATGTGACTCTCCTTATAGAAACTTGTGTACATACATTCCTTTCTAGTTAGAAACCCATGTACATGTTTAATTGGCTAAAAATAATAATAAATCTCGATATTTCAGGTGGAGTTGACAGGTTCCCTAGGTTCGCAACCTCTTGTAGCTCGTACATAACTACTCCAACCATCAAAAGGGAGTATAAAAGATAGC
>ML783803.1:473854-487410 GCA_009831015.1 Picea engelmannii
GAGAGAGAGAGAGAGGGAGGTATCCCATTTTCTTTCGATAATCGAATGAGGTTCCAAGACTCGTGAGAGATTCACCTTGACTGACTTGGCCATGGCATGACAAATTTTAGGGGAAGGATTTCTGATGCGGAGTGCCACAAATAATATGTTAACGTATCCAAACAACAAGCTATAGTTTCACCTGAATAATTCTAGGGTTCTGACATTCCCTATGATCAAAACATGCAGCCACTTCAATAGCTTGATGGCTCTCTCTAATTTGGGAAATGCTTACTTCGCAGTGGGAAACAATCCAAAAACCTATCTCATTATTGAAATGTTGGAGGCCAGCAATGTGGCACTCCCATTTTCTTTCCATGCTGATCGCATTACATTTGACATACTTGTTAACTTCATCATGAAAGATGACACAAAAAACAAGAAGACTGCATTGGCTCTGCATACATTCAGAGACCTCTGCTTGTTTTCAAAGAATATAGACTCTATGGTGATGCATTGTTTTGTGGAATTGTTGGTAGACACGTTCATGCAAATGAGAAACAATTTGAAGACCCTCGGGGCTATCAGGGCTTGTGAGAATGGCTTTGAAGCGTTGTGTTTTCTTCTGTACAGTTGTAGATTCCATATGACTTTTTCTTTCTACGACCAAGGCATCCACGCGATGAGAGAATTCATAGGCACCGTGCTTGCACCCATTACTGATGCCAGTGTGTTGTGTTTATACACGATCATCTATTCCTTCCCATTAGCATACACTCTCCAATGTGTGAAACCTCACACAAATGCCAATCCCGGCAATTTCTTTGGCATAGCTCAAGGAATTATTTATGTGCATATATCAGGGAATACACCCCTGTCGAAAATCATATCCTCTCCATATAATAATAATCGCTTCACCTTGCATGGCAGTGTCCTCTCTTTAAAGCCAAGGATTTGGCATCAATCTCTTGAACCTGACGATTGAGTTGTTCATGTGAAATATTATGGACGTGACCAAGGGTTTCAACGAGCCATTGGAAAGACAACTGATATTTGTATATGACGTGGAGGGTTGTACATTACCTTGCTACTATGTATCATAGCAAGCTATCTCTCATTTTCCTGGGCCCTCCATGAGGGAGTCGAGCCCAGTCCTGCTCTAATACCATGTTGTTTTTCTTCATATGAGATATGAGATATATTCGATATATTCGATATATTATTACAATGATGAGTGTTTCATATATAGGGAACATAAGGTGACCATCCATGAAAGGATGTGTCCCTTGAATAATCAATAACTATTTGTTATTATCATTTACCTATTATATAATATATATAATAATCAATAATAATTATATT
The DNA here is from genome assembly GCA_009831015.1 of Picea engelmannii. NCBI lineage: Eukaryota > Viridiplantae > Streptophyta > Pinopsida > Pinales > Pinaceae > Picea > Picea engelmannii. The sequence goes on from ML783803.1 coordinate 475,196, forward strand.
ATTAATTATTATCTTTAGAGAATGTCTTCCCGATGTTGTCCAAACATCAACATTTATCTCGGTCATGGTGTTGGCTTCTGTAGTGATTATGGAAGGCGTTTTCACTTTCTTGGTATCATGGACAACTACTTGTAACTTGGTCAATGCCTCCTCCTCTGTTGTCAATTCTTGGTAAATCTTAGCCATCATATGAGTGAGCCTTTTCTCTTGTTGATCATCTGAAAATATTTCTTTCTCTCCCAATTGCAAGTGTTGAAATTTGTCTTTCTTTGAATCTATCATAATAATGGTGAGAGATTCATGGTGTTCAACTCACAATTACTTTAACAAAGGAAAAAAAATTCTAGCAATCTTAAGGTCCTATTCCAAGTCTTAAATCCTCTTTTCAAGCATCTGTATTTTCTCCTTCAATTGTTAATTCTCCTCTCGAAGTTTCACATTAATGGCCCTTGGATTTTCCAACCTCTCTCTTTTTAGTGCTTTTCCCACATTGTGTCTTTATTTATCCTCGAAGTGTTGGTGGCATTTTCTTCAAGGTCACATATCCAACTGATTTGATACCATAGATTAGTAAATGGTAGGCCTATGTATCGTTCATCTTGCTAACATCGATTTTCATTGCGTAATTAAAGTGTAATTTCTTTGCATTTTACTATCAAACACAGATTAAGCTTCTCAAGATGGATTCATTAACATGAAAGTTCATCTCCAATGCCAATACTTGGTTTATTTTTTTGTACTTCCCAAGCATATGCCTAATAAAAGAGCAGGTCCACTATGTTTGAGAATCCAACTAAATAATAAACTCTTTGTGTGTAAAGGTTAAAGTCCAAAACTCTAATTAACATTACACATACTATAAATTATTTATATGAAAAACAACATGACTAATATTGCTTTCTACCTAGGCATTGAATCCCATTATAACTAATATCGTGCCTGCATGTGTGTGGAAGGAGGAAGAAATGGTAGTGCAAGGAGGTGTGGCTACTTATGGCTGAAATTGATCACACCAATTAATTGGTTAATAACAAATAGCAGTGGCCAATTCAAACTAGAAGTTAATGTTGTACTCATGATCCCATAATCCCATAATTAGATTAAGGGTGAAATCACATTGTAAGAAGGTTTAAACAAACATTAAATAAAGGATTTGATGTCATATGTCTTATATCATGCAGTTGACATAGAAACACACAAATGAATTAACCCAATGATCAAGCAATTAGATGATGGGGGTTTTGGATACCACCCATCGATTCTAGTAATACATTTAGAAACATGACATAGGAAATCAATTAGGTGCATGAGTTTTACTTATGTCATTGTCACAATTTTTGTAATCCTCTGGACCCAAAACCATCTGCTTAGTGTTTGGGATTTGTTTCTCTATCCTTCATTTTAGAATCCATTTCTATGTTAGAGCGCTTCTCCATAGAAAATGTTTTGTACACCTTAATCCTTGATTCTAATAAATCCTACTTTGTACATCTTAATCCTTGATTCTAATAAATCCCCTCAACAAGTAAGATGTATCCTTTTTTATAGTGCTACCTTGAAATGCCTATCGATCATCTCCTACAACAAGTTGGTTGATAAATCTTCTTATGAGCCTAAAATGAAACCTTTGGCCTTCATTATTTAAGAAGATTGCCCTCCAACCAACAATGCATTTACTTCAAAATCTTTGCCCAAAATTATCCCAAGACTTCATCAAAGTATGGTGGCATGGTAAAGAGTAAAGGCTTTACTTTTCTTCTTCGAAGTCATGAGGAAAGATAACTCTTAGTCAACCCTTTTTGGAATTCTTCACTAAAGTTTGATGAAATTCATTTTGAAAATAAACAAACAAAAATTGTGAACATTAAAACACAATTCCAAGATGGCATAGAATTGATGTAGAAGTTTTCAAAATATCCCATAAATCATTTTAGAACAATACATCTTTGTTCATCTACAAAATTTATGACAAAGCTACTTTGATTTTAAAGGTTATTTGCATTGCCACTCAACACTCGAGAGGGCAAGAGAGTGACGTGAAGTCATATGAAATGTGAAACTGTTAATAATGATAACAAATCAAGAGGTTAATATATCCACACACCATTTGTATGGTATGGTCTTTATGGTATGGAATGGTATGGTCTTTATGGTATGGTCTTATAGCAAAGTATTAGTTGCATATACAATATTAATTGGTTTAACAATTAATATTAGTTGTTACCATTTGTAGGGTAGGGTATGGTTCTATAACAAAGTATCAATTGCTATATATATTTTAACATATACAATATTAATTATTTTAACAATTAATATTAATAGTTTTATTTTATATAATATTAATTATTTTATTTCAATTATTTTTTTATTTTATGTAATATTATTTTATTTTATTTTATATAATATTAATTATTTTATTTTAATTAATTTTAATTTAGTGTTGAGTTTTTGAGTGGGTTTGATGGTTAAGAATATGTGTTTTTCATAAAAGGTTACAAGTTCAAATTCAAAGAGGTAAGATATGTATATCTCTTTAAACTTTACCAATAAAATAATACCTTAAAAATAGATTATTATTATTATTATTATTATTAATCCCATCATTTAAAAAAAAGAAAAAACAACTTAATAGGAGCTTTGATCTATCTCCTGAAGTAGTGGGACTTCGAGAAAAGGAAGATTGCATGGAAATTTTGTTGGTTTATCGAAAAAATCGAGTTTTATTTGTGGCTTTTAAGTTTCTACATGTTCAGAACTCCTATGAAGCCAAGCCGAGATGTATGTTTTTTTTGCAAACACTTTGAATCTTTCTTGCCACTTTATTTCAGATGGACCAGTGCAATATGCCTTCTTTCGGTAAATTTGTCTTCCATTCATGTTTTGATATAGTGTTTTCTCTGATTTTATATCTACTTTTGATGAATGTGGCAGTCATCCAAGATCCGTCGCTGATAAAACCGTAGATGATGCTAAAGTTGCTTTCGTCTATGGAACTTTCAGAGGACAAGGCTGATTTCGCTCATGTCAATCGTCAGGCCGAGGGCTTTCATGGACAATATGAGGCATGGGTAGCAGCCTCTTCACAGTGCCTAGAGAGAAATCAAATCCTAAGAAGAAGAGCGCAAAGCTTACATTCTCTCGCAGACGAGAGTACAGGATGCAATATTCTTCACATAGCTCAGAGAGCAGTCTGGAGTCCGCAGTATGCTCAATAGATCGTTGGAGACAGCAAGTGAGAGGAAGCAAAGTTGCAGAAGGACGAAACACTTAAAGATTCATGAGCATTTAAGAATTTGTGAAATTCCTTTGCATTTAAATATTCGTGAAATTATTTCTTCAGAAGGAAGTTTGCAGAAGAAGTAAAGGAGAAGCTACAAAAGTTGTAAGATCGGTTGCGGGAACAAATATGAGCCATTAATCAAGCTCAGAAAGGACGAGGAGCATGCAGAAGAGGCAAAAACAATTTCAGTCGTTAGATCTGGGCGAGAGAAAGATAAGTCATCAAATCAAGAAAATATTAAGTCATGACGATCAGATCTCATTGAAGGGAGATCGATGGTGGGGATCCATTGCGGAGATCGAGAAGGAAATTAAAGCGTTAGCTAGTCGAGACTCTGCAATCCCTCAGGATCGTTGATCTTGCTAGATCAACAAATCAACGATGGATATCGATCCCAGTATGGATGAACATATTCGTATCGCAGAGATCGGGATGGAAATTAAAGCATGAGAAAGTTGAGTTTCCACAATCACTCGTAGTCTTTGATCTTCACAGTCCATTAAAACATGACTGTTGATCTTACAAAGTGAGATAAGTGCCCAAAGGTTAAGCCAAGGTCACAACTCTCGATTACATGTAGAGAAGACAGAGTGAATCTCGTGCAAGGGTTATCTCTCGAAGTTCATCTAGATTGTCCATCGACGAAGACACATGGACGAAGGATCTTCCACTTTGCTAGTTCGAGGATTGGAGAAAACACGGTGCAGGTTTGCCAAAACGTCCAAAGCTCCAAAATCTGAAGTAAATCTCAACCGTCCAATCAAGAAGACATGTGGAGGTTGATCTCGCACTTCAGAGATTTGACACTCCAGAGGATTGCGCATATTAGCAGATGAAAACTCTCGAAGGACAGAGTTCTGAAGAATATCTGGTCGTTCGTTTGCAGAGGCCTAAGGATCGTTGGATCTACACCTCTACAGATAGTTCGTCACCTCGGCACTTCGTGAGTATTGTGATTGCAAGTGGTCAAATATCTCCGAAGCTCTGAGTCTCGAAGTAATTCTGAGTCGTAGATCTCGACGGGTAATTGAGAACATCTATCTCTTCCCTTGTTCAGAGGTTCGCGAGTTCGGAGGATTGTGAGGTAAGAAAGGAATATCTCCCAAAGCCCCGAAGGCCCAGAAGCATGAATTCCCGAAGTAACTGTGGATTGTTGATCTCAAATCAACGAGGACTGTTGATCTTTGCAACAAATTTGTTTATTCGACCATTCGACTATTCGAAGGAACTGAGACCTTCACGCGTCTTAATGTCCGAAGCCTGAAGCGCCTGGTTTATAGCATCTGGTCACATGAGAAGTTGAACTTCAAATTTATTTTTAGCTCTCTATTAAACTCAGATAGCCTGATTCCGTTATTAGAGGAGATACAGTTGCTAAAGAACAAAGCTCAGAGCTTTGACTCCATAGATCTCGTGCTCGGATAGTCATATCTAGCCAAATCGAATCTAAAGAAGTGGTCTACCCCATGTTTTTTGGCCCAAATTCACACACAAAATTTCACAGACTTGGTTTTATGCACAGAAACAGGTAAGAACGAAAATCTCTAACAAATTTTTTTTGTTCAGTTTTTTTCCAAGATGGCCACCTATAGCAATTTAGGACCAACAAAAGGACTAATTCTTCTTGGAAAGAACTATGAATTTTTTTCTATTAGAATGAGATCCTTCTTACAAGCACAAGAGTGTTGGGATCCAGTGAATCTTGGCTACGTGGAACCAGATCTAGCAGACCTTACTGCCATGAGAAATCAACAGAGAACTTCTCATGCAACATATAAGAACAGAGAGAATAAGGCACAATTCTGGATTCAAAACTCAGTGGATGACTCGATTTTCTCAAAAAACATAGGCATTGTTATTTCAAAACAAGCCTGAGACATCCTTAAATCAACTTACCAAGGAAATGCCAGGGTCAAAACAGTCAAGTTGCACACCTTGAGGATGCATTTTGAGAGTTTAAAAATGACAGAGTCTGAAAACATTGATCCATTTATGACCAGAGTCATCGGAATTATAAACCAGATCATATTTACTAGTGAAGACATCCCTGATCAAAGAATCGTTGAGAAAAATATCAGAAGTCTTCTAAAGAAATTCGAAATGGTTGTTACAACCATCCTTGAATCCAAGGATCTGTCAAATTTTTCAATAGATGAATTAATGGGATCTCTATTGACACATGAGACCAGACTACATTTTGAATATGAGTTAATAGCCAACGCCTTCAATACTCAATTCTCTTTCAGCAGAGGGAGAGGGAGAGGTCACTAGGGAAGAGGGAGAATTCCAAGTAACAATCACTCAAATGAAGGTCACAAACAACAAAACTAGAATCATAATTTCAGCCTCAAAGAGGAAGAGGACCAAATCACAAATCAAGCATACAATGCTATTACTGCAAAAAGTTCAGGCACTATGGATTTGAATGCCAGAAGAAGCAAGCAGATCAGCACTCATGCATAGAACATGTCTCAAGTCATGAAGGAGAAACCTCAGATGGTATGTTTCTATCATTCCACAAGACTGAAGAACAACACAAAGATCTCTGGTTACTGGAAAGTGGATGCAACAACCACATGACAGGTAACAAAGATTTACTTCCATGCATTGATTCTTCTATTTCATCTGATATTACACTTGGAAATGATTCCTTAGTCAAAGTTCAAGGAAAATGAACTGTACATATTCTCACTAAACAAAATGTAAAGAATGACATAAACAATGTCTATCATGTTCCAAATCTGAAACATAATCTGTTAAGTGTAGGACAACTTATTGAACATGGCTATAAGGTACTCTTTGAAGGAGCATCATGTAGGATATATGACAAATCTCCTAGTAGAAAATTGATTTTTGAAATCCACATGACTAGGAATGGAATGTTTCCCCTGACCCTTAGAACTGCAAATCTGATCCAATCATATGCACAAAATGCATCCACCCCCAATGAAACTATGGTTTGACATGCAAGATTTGGACATCTACCATTTCAAATTCTAATCCTTCTACAAAAGAACTCCATGGTGAAAGGTATACCTATCTTCAAAGAGAAAAATCCCCCATTTGAGTCTTGCATTCTTGGAAAACATAAGAAAACTAGTTTTCCACAGTCCTCCACTCAAGCCAAACAACACTTAGAGCTGGTTCACACTGACCTATGTGGACCAATGCAAASAAATTCAATAGGTGGTAGATTTTATTTCCTAACATTTATTGATAACTTTAGAAGGAAAATATGGATCTATTTTTTGAGACACAAGTATGAAACTTTTGCAAAGTTCAAAGAATTCAAGGATGAAGATGAAAAACAGTGTGGGTAATATGTGAAGACTCTCAAGTCAAATGGAGGAGGAGAATACAGCTCCAAAGAATTTGCAAATTTATGCAAATCACAAGGCATCATTATGCAAACTACAACCAGGTATACTCCACAACAAAATGGAGTGGCTGAAAGAAAAAATCAGACAATCATGAACATGGCAAGAAGCCTTCTTAGAGAGAAATGTCTGTCAAATCTATTTTGGGCTGAAGCAGTAGCATGCTCAGTTTATCTCCTGAATCGATCTCCAACCACCAATATCAAGATGAAGGTCCCTCAAGAAGCATGGAGTGGGACAAAGCTAAATGTTACTCATCTCAGGACATTTGGATGCATAGCATTCTCTCACATACCTTCCGAACTGAGGAAGAAACTTGATGATAGAAGTGAGAAATGCATTTTTGTTGGCTACAATGAGACATCTGAAGCCTACAGTCTCTACAATCTGATTTCAAAGAAACTAATTCTCAGCAGAGATGTCAAATTTCTTGAAAATCAATTCTGGAGTGAGTCTGAAAATCATCCTATGGACAGTCAAAATCCATTTCTGCCACTTCTTGAAAACACAGAAAATTCAAAAAAACGAACACATTAGCCTGCCCTTCCAAGATTGTAGGTACAAGGATAGCTTGAAATTCCTCAGGACAACTCTACCTCAAGCAGAAATTCATCCTCTGAACTTCAAAATCAGAGAACTCGAAGCCTGAGCGAAATCCATCAATAGTTGGATGATATTGATCAACACAATATTTTTGCATTAATGTCATGTCAACCTATATCCTTTAATGAGGTAGCTAAAGAGACACATTGGGTTCAAGCCATGAACCAAGCGATTGAATCCATTGAGAAGAACAAGACATGGGATCTTTTTTATCTTCCCAGACATAAGAAAAGTATTGGTGTCAAGTGGGTTTACAAAACTAAACTCAATGAAAAGGGGTAGATTGAAAAACACAAGGCAAGACTTGTTGCCAAAGGATTTTCACAACAACCAAGCATTGATTATGGTGAAACTTTTTCTCCAATAGCAAGGTTGGACACTATAAGGACTCTCTTAGCCATAGCAGCTCAACACAAATGGAAATTATACCAGATGGATGTCAAGTCATCTTTCCTGAATGGCATCCTAGAAGAAGAGGTCTATGTGGATCGACCACATGGATTTGAAGTCAAAGAGCAGCCAGCCAAAGTGTATCAGTTGAAGAAATCCTTGTATGGTTTAAAGCAAGCTACAAGAGCTTGGTACAACAGAATTGACACTTACTTGATCAAGAGTGGTTTCAGCAGAAGCCAAAATGAGCCAACTCTATACACCAAAACATATAAGCAAGGTAAAATTATGATTGTATGTTTATATGTTGATGACATGATATATACTGGAAATCTTGAGTTAACCAGTTTTAAACATGCCATGCAATATGAGTTTGAGATGACAGATCTTGGCATAATGAAATATCTTTTGGGGATTGAGGTTGACTAATCAACAAAAGAGATTTTTGTCTATCAACAAAAGTATGCAACAGACATCATCAAAAGATTATGCATGGAAGGTTGCAATCCAACAGAAACTCCTATACCCCTAGGCACAAAATTGAGCAAGAAATATGAAGGCCCTATAGTGGATTCTACCTTGTACAAAAGTTTAGTAGGTAGTTTGTTGTATCTTACAATAACTAGGCCTGATATTATGTATGCAGCCAACTTTCCATATTCATGGAATGCCCCAAAGATTCTCACAGTAAGATGGTGAAAAGGATTATGAGATATGTTGCAGGCACTCTCAATTTTGGCTTATGGTACACTCAGTCTAATGACAATCATCTCTCTGGTTACATAAAGAGTGATTTTGCAGGCAGCCTAGATGACTAGAAAAACACCTCAGGACATGCTTTTCACCTGGGCATGAACCTGATTTCGTGGGCATGAAAGAAGCAACCCATTGTCTCAATATCTTCTGCAAAGGCAGAGTATGTCGTTGCTACCTCAGCTTCCTGTCAAGTTGTGTGGCTATGAAGACTATTGAATGATATGTCACGTATAGAAAAGGAGCCAACTCCTATCTTCTGTGACAACACTTCAAGAATTTCTTTATCCCAAAACCATGTGTTTCACAAGAAAAACAAGCACATTGACACTTGTTTTCACCTAGTCAATAATGGTGACATCGCACTTCAATTTTGTGGCTCACTAGATAGACATTTTTACAAAGCCACTAGGAAAAACCTTTTTTGAATTTCAGAGACACCAGTTAGGAATTAATGTTTGTAACTAGGGAGTGTTAGTTATAACTGTAACCTCAATAGTGTGTGACCAGCTATACAAGTCTGTTAGGATTTATTGTTTTGTTTCTTGATCTTCTTGATTTGCTCGAGCTTATTTAGCTCAGAATTTCTTGTTTTGTTTCTTGATCTTCTTGATTTGTTCGAACTTATTTAGCTCAGCTCTTTTCCCTTAATGAAATGCACTCGATGCCCTCTTCACTTTCTTCTTCCCAATTCTGTCTTCTTTGTATTATCTTCTTTGTTTTTCATTTTGTCAAAGCTTGCCAGTGCCAGTAGCTCGAGCAGCCAAAGAACATCTACAATTAAATCGAACAGATATCGCAACAGCTTTCCAAGCCTGCCTTGAACGTTGTCAATGAAAATCAACCTCAAAGACTGGCAGTAGGTAATACACGCATCACACATATTTTATATTGAAGAATATCGGCTGGATAGAACATGAAAAGATAGAAAGAAGCTTTTAAGATAGAAAATTGTTTTTCACATGGCCATGCAATCCTGGAAATGGTCTAGAAATTATCTGTGCAACCTTCCTCCAAAAGCGAAAGGAGAGGTAACCTAAATGATTGAAGTGCCAAATGAATGTTAAAATGACGAATTTTTCTGGTGGAGTGCAGATTCAACAGCGTGGCTCCTTACAACAATTCGAAAGCAGGAAAGGATTTAGATGACCAGATCGCACTTTCGTTAGGCTGTCCATCACAACAATTTTTGTAATCCTCTAGACCCAAAACCATCTACTTAGTGTTTGGGATTTGTTTCTCTATCCTTCATTTTAGAATCCATTTCTATGTTAGAGCGCTTCTCCATAGAAAATGTTTTGTACACCTTGATCCTTGATTCTAATAAATCCTACTTTGTACATCTTAATCCTTGATTCTAATAAATCCCCTCAACAAGTAAGGTGTATCCTTTTTTATAGTGCTATCTTGAAACGCCTATCGATCATCTCCTACAACAATTTGGTTGATAAATCTTCTTATGGGCCTAAAATGAAACCTTTGGCCTTCATTATTTAAGGAGATTTCCCTCCAACCAACAATGCATTTACATCTCAGATCAGATCTCATTGAAGGGAGATCGATGGTGGGGAGCCATTGCGGAGATCGGGAAGGAAATTAAAGCGTGAGCAAGTCGAGACTCTGCAATCCCTTAGGATCATTGATCTTGATAGATCAACAAATCAACGGTGGATATCGATCCCACTATGGATGAACATATTTACATTGCAGAGATCGGGATGGAAATTAAAGAGTGAGCAAGTTAAGTTTCCACAATCACTTGTAGTCTTTGATCTTCACAGTCCATTAAAACACGACTGTCGATCTTGCAAAGTGAGATAAGTGCCCAAAGGTTAAGTCGAGGTCACAAATCTCAGTCACATGTAGAGAAGACAGAGTGAATCTCGTGCAAGGGTTATCTCTCGAAGTTCATCTAGATTGTCCATCGACAAAGACACGTGGACGAAGGATCTTACACTTTGCTAGCACTTCAGAGATTCGACACTCCGGAGGATTGTGCATATTAGCAGACGAAAAATCTCGAAGGACAGAGTTCTAAATAAGATCTCGATCGTTCGTTTGTAGAGGCCTAAGGATCGTTGGATCTACACCTCTATGGATAGTTCGTCACCTCGGCACTTCGTGAGTATTGTGATTGTGAGTGGTCAAAGATCTCCGAAGCTCAAAGTCTCGAAGTAATTCTGAGTCATAGATCTCGACGGGTAATTGAGAACGTCTATCTCTTCCCTTGTTCAGAGGTTCGTGAGTTCATAGAATTGTGAGGTAAGAAAGGAATATCTCCCAGAGCCCCGAAGGCCCAAAAGCATGAATTCCCGAAGTAATTGTGGATCATTGATCTTTGCAACAAATTTGTTTATTCGACCATTCAACTATTCGAAGGAACTGAGACCTTCACGCGTCTTAACGCCCGAAGCTCAAAGCGCCTGGTTTACAGTGTCTGGTCACATGAGAAGTTGAACTTCAAATTTATTTTTAGCTCTCTAGTAAACTCAGATAGCCCGATTCCGCTATTAGAGGAGATACAGTTGCTAAAGAACAAAGCTCATAGCTTTGACTCCATAGATCTCGTGCTCGGATAGTCATATCTAGCCAAATCGAAGCTAAAGAAGTGGTCTACCCCGTGTTTTTTGGCCCAAAGTCACACACAAGATTTCGCAGACCTGGTTTTATGCACAAAAACAGGTAAGAACGAAAATCTCTAACAAATGTTTTTTGTTCAGTTTTTTTTTAAGATGGCCACCTATAGGAATTTAGGACCAACAAAAGGACTGATTCTTCTTGGAAAGAACTATGAATTCTGTTCTATTAGAATGAGATCCTTCTTACAAGCACAACAGTGCTAGGATCCATTGAATCTTGGCTACATGGAACCAGATCCAGCAAACCTTACTGCCATAAGAAATCAACAGAGAACTTCTCATGCAACATAGAGGAACAAAGAGAATAAAGCACAATTCTGGATTCAAAACTCAGTGGATGACTCAATTTTCTCAAAAAACACAGGCATTGTTATTTCAAAACAAGCCTGAGAGATCCTTAAATCAACTTACCAAGGAAATGCCAGGGTCAAAACAGTCAAGTTGCACACCTTGAGGATGCATTTTGAGACTTTAAAAATGACATAGTCTGAAAACGTTGATCCATTTATGACCAGAGTCATGGGAATTGTAAACCGGATCATATTTACTAGTGAAGACATCCCTGATCAAAGAATCGTTGAGAAAAATCTCAGAAGTCTTCTAAAGAAATTTGAAATGGTTGTTACAACCATCCTTGAATCCAAGGATCTGTCAAATTTTTCAACAGATGAATTAATGGGATCTCTATTGACACATGAGACTAGACTACATTTCGAATATGCGTTAATAGCCAATGCCTTCAAGACTCAATTATCTTTCAGCAGAGGGAGAGGCAGAGGTCCCCGGGGAAGAGGGAGAAGTCCAAGTAACAATCACTCAAATGAAGGTCACAAACAACAAAACTAGAATCATAATTTCCAGCCTCAAAGAGGTAGAGGACCAAATGACAAATCAAGCATACAATGTTATTACTGCAAAATCTCAAGCACTATGGATTTGAATGCCAGAAGAAGCAAGCAGATCAACACCCAGGCATAGCACATGTCTCAAGTCATGAAGGAGAAACCTCAGATGGTATGTTTCTATCATGCCACAAGACTGAAGAACAACACAAAGATCTCTGGTTACTGGAAAGTGGATGCAACAACCACATGACAGGTAACAAAGATTTACTTCCATGCATTGATTCTTCTATTTCATCTGATATTACACTTGGAAATGATTCCTTAGTCA
>ML783803.1:487460-503737 GCA_009831015.1 Picea engelmannii
TGTAGGACAACTTATTGAACATGGCTATAAGGTACTCTTTGAAGGAGCATCATGTAGGATATATGACAAATATCCTAGCAGAAAATTGATTTTTGAAATCCACATGACTAGGAATGGAATGTTTCCCCTGACCCTTAGAACTGCAAATCTGATCCAATCATATGCACAAAATTCATCCACCCCCAATGAAACTATGGTTTGACATGCAAGATTTGGACATTTACCATTTCAGATTCTAATCCTTCTACAGAAGAACTCCATGGTCAAAGGTATACCTATCTTCAAAGAGAAAAATCCCCCATGTGAGTCTTGCATTCTTGGAAAACATAAGAGAACTAGTTTTCCACAGTCCTCCACTCAAGCCAAACAACACTTAGAGTTGGTTCACACTGACCTATGTGGACCAATGCAAACAAATTCAATAGGTGGTAGATTTTATTTCCTAACATTTATTGATAACTTTAGAAGGAAAATATGGATCTATTTTTTGAGACACAAGTATGAAACTTTTGCAAAGTTCAAAGAATTCAAGGATGAAGATAAAAAACAGTGTGGGTAATATGTGAAGACTCTCAGGTCAGATGGAGGAGGAGAATACAGCTCCAAATAATTTGCAAATTTATGCAAATCACAAGGCATCATTATGCAAACTACAACCAGGTATACTCCACAACAAAATGGAGTGGCTGAAAGAAAAAATCAGACAATCATGAACATGGAAAGAAGCCTTCTTAGAGAGAAATGTCTGTCAAATCTATTTTGGGCTGAAGCAGTAGCATGCTCAGTTTATCAGGAGATGAGATTGATTAGTTTAGCATGCTCAGTTTATCTCCTGAGAGAAATCCATTAGTAGTTGGATGATATTGATCAACACAATATTTTTGCATTAATGTCATGTCAACCTACATCCTTTAAAGAGGTAGCTAAAGAGACACATTGGGTTCAAGCCATGAACCAAGCGATTGAATCCATTGAGAAGAATAAGACATGGGATCTTTTTTATCTTCCCAGACATAAGAAAAGTATTGGTGTCAAGTGGGTTTACAAAACTAAACTCAATGAAAAGGGGTAGATTGAAAAACACAAGGCAAGACTTGTTGCCAAAGGATTTTCACAACAACCAGGCATTGATTATGGTGAAACTTTTGCTCCAATAGCAAGGTTGGACACTATAAGGACTCTGTTAGCCATAGCAGCTCAACACAAATGGAAATTATACCAGACGAATGTCAAGTCATCTTTCCTGAATGGCGTCTTAGAAGAAGAGGTCTATGTGGATCAACCACCTGGATTTGAAGTCAAAGAGCAGCCAACCAAAGTGTATCAGTTGAAGAAATCCTTGTATGGTTTAAAGCAAGCTACAAGAGCTTGGTACAACAGAATTGACACTTACCTGATCAAGAGTGGTTTCAGCAGAAGCAAAATGAGCCAACTCTATACACCAAAACATATAAGCAAGGTAAAATTATGATTGTATGTTTATATGTTGATGACATGATATATACTGGAAATCTTGAGTTAACCAGTTTTAAACATGCCATGCAATCTGAGTTTGAGATGACAGGGCTTGGCATAATGAAATATCTTTTGGGGATTGAGGTTGACTAATCAACAAAAGAGATTTTTGTCTATCAACAAAAGTATGCAATAGACATCATCAAAAGATTCTGCATGGAAGATTGCAATCCAACAGAAACTCCTATACCCCTAGGCACAAAATTGAGCAAGCAATATGAAGGCCCTATAGTGGATTCTACCTTGTACAAAAGTTTAGTAGGCAGTTTGTTGTATCTTACAATAACTAGGCTTGATATTATGTATGCAGCCAGCTTTCCAGATTCATGGAATGCCCCAAAGATTCTCACTGTAAGATGGCGAAAAGGATTATGAGATATGTTGCAGGCACTCTCAATTTTGGTTTATGGTACACTCAGTCTGATAACAATCATCTCTCTGGTTACATAAAGAGTGATTTTGCAGGCAGCCTAGATGACTGGAAAAACACCTCAAGACATGTTTTTCACCTGGGCACGAACCTGATTTCTTGGGCATCAAAGAAGCAATCCATTGTCTCAATATCTTCTGCAAAGGCAGAGTATGTTGCTGCTACCTCATCTTCCTGTCAAGCTGTGTGGCTGCGAAGATTATTGAATGATATGTCATGTACAGAAAAGGAGCCAACTCCTATCTTCTGTGATAACACTTCAACAATTGCTTTATCCAAAAACCATGTGTTTCACAAGAAAAAAAAGCACATTGACACTTGTTTTCACCTAGTCAATAATGGTGACATCGCACTTCAATTTTGTGGCTCACGAAATCAGCTCGCAAACATTTTTACAAAGCCACTAGGAAAAACCTTTTTTGAATTTAAGAGACACCACTTGGGCATTAATGTTTGTAACTAGGAAGTGTTAGTTATAACTGTAACCTCAATAGTGTGTGACCAGCTGTACGAGTCTGTTAGGATTTCTTGTTTTGTTTCTTGATTTGCTCGAGCTTATTTAGCTCAGGATTTCTTGTTTTGTTTCTTGATCTTCTTGATTTGCTAGAGCTTATTTAGCTCAGCTCTTTTCCCTTAATGAAATACTCTTCACTTTCTTCTTCCCAATTCTGTTTTTTTTGTATTATCTTCTTTGTTTTTCATTTTGTCAAAGCTTGCCAGTGCCAGTAGCTCGAGCAGCCAAAGAACATCTACAATTAAATCGAACAGATATCGCAACAGCTTTCCAAGCCTACATTGAACGCTGTCAATGAAAATCAACCTCAAAGACTGGCAGTAGGTAATACGCGCATAGCACATATTTTATATTGAAGAATATCGGCTGGATAGAACGTGAAAAGATAGAAAGAAGCTTTTAAGATAGAAAATTGTTTTTCACATGGCCATGCAGGCCTGGAAATGGTCTGGAAATTATCTGTGCAACGCTTCCTCCAAAAACGAAAGGAGAGGTAACCTAAATGATTGAAGTGCCAAATGAATGTTAAAACGACGAATTTTTCTGGTGGAGTGCAGATTCAACAGCGTGGCTCCTTACACCACGATGGAGACGGCGACATTGCGTTCGAAAGGAGGAAAGGATTTAGACGATCAGATCGTATTTTTAGTGCAGGGATGCTATTGACTTTTAAAACGTCGGTGGATGCTATTGACTTTTAAATGCATCACGTGTTTTATCGAATTTTTAGTGCAGGGAACCGACGCGTTTATTCTATCGCCGATCCTCATTCTTCAGTACTGCAACGCGTTTTCTGTATTGCCAACCCATTACACCTTGACGAATTTTTAGTGATAGGATTACACTATGTAATCCTATCACCATCGAATATGAGTCGTGATGTCCCTTGGGAGCACGGATAATGTTGAATAATATGTAATATTAAATTATTCATTGTTTACTGTATTGTGACGGGGTGGAATTACGTTTTTGTTTTAATTTTTTGGACGTTTTGATCCCTAAGCTGGGATTATCATCACGAGGTTCTTATCTTCACTTCTCCTAACTAAGGAAGATCGATTGATCCAGTTATGTTTTATGTATGTGGAATGTAATTTGAATTTAATGTGTGGTGATTTTTTTTTTGTCTTTTTAATACAATATTTGTCATATGAGCGGTATTGTGTAAACACTTTTATGATGTTTTGGATCAATCCAAGTAACAAGTGTGTGACACACTTGGGGACTCTTATCATTGTCACTCTAAAAGTTTTTTTTTTTTTTTTTGTGTTAAAACGAGAGTTTCTCTTTTGTTTGACAACCTCTCTTGTGTTAAAACTAAGGTTTTTCTTTTGTTGGACTTGTCCATCACTAAAACTATAGGGATAGGTGTTCCCACTGGTTTCAACTACAAACTATGTGATAACATGATCAATAACGTTTTTACCACAATCCAACATACATGCTTCTAAATGTGTTAGGAGGAGTGAAGAAAATAACTTCTTCATAATGATTCAG
Source organism: Picea engelmannii (assembly GCA_009831015.1). Lineage (NCBI taxonomy): Eukaryota > Viridiplantae > Streptophyta > Pinopsida > Pinales > Pinaceae > Picea > Picea engelmannii. The sequence continues at coordinate 491,417 of ML783803.1, forward strand.
CTTAGGGAATTCTACTGGTAAATTGTCTGTCATGTGAAGTAATTTAGCTATCAAATAAGGTAGTCATTCAATTATAAACAAAAAATTTGACAAAAAAAATCTAAATTGATGACATGTTAGTAATAATGCTTATTTTGATCTTTTATATATTATTTTTTTAAGAATTCACAATTAATACTTATATACTTATACATTAAAAATGGGTTAAAATTTTATTGATTTTTAAAAGAATTAATGTATATTATTAGTCCCTTCCATAGGCGTAGAGGGACTATAGCGATCGATAAATCATTGACCTGGTATTAGATTGTGCATTGACCAGAAATATTTTCATATTGTCTATTGTTGGAACAAGGGAAGTGAAGACATCGATTTTAATATAATAAAAAAATCATCTTTGTCAAGATCTAATTGGACAAAGGATTGGAGGTCTTATTGCAGCCTTCGCTATTCCCAATGTTAAATATCTTGACCTGTCCAAAGTATTTGGTAGTATATGGTATTTTTGAATTATATATTTAAATATGCATTGGCCGACGGTGGATTAATGCTAGCATTAGTTCGAATGTCTCCCTTAGCATTTTCTACTGGGTAGAATACATTCTCTACCATATTACTATGTCTGATTTTTGCTTTATTGTTGCATGCTTCGAGAGAACAAGCTTGCCACGCTGCATATTTTCTTAAATGCTTGCACAGGCCTATGCCCTTCGATGGTCCTGACAGTCTTAACTGTTTACCTAATAGCTCTGGTAGTGTTAAATGATTATTGTATAGATGGGTTGCAATACAGTTTCGTTCATGGTCGACATCGGTGCTCAAGTGTTCGATCCTTGTTTGGTGCTTCGTTCCATGGTTCTGGCTCTTGTTTGATTCAACTTTGCAAAGTTGAGGTCCTGCAATTGCAGTTCGAGCTCTTCATGGTTGTTCACTGGTTTGTTGTTTTTCAACTTTGCAAGCTATTGGATCTGTTGTCGCGGTTTGTAGTTTTTGGGGCTGAGCTCTTGTTGTCCTTTGTTGATGGGTAAGTTTCCCTATTGTTGTTGTTTTTCAATGGTGGCAGTCCCACCATCTTTGTCTGTGCTCTTAGTTTCTGTTCCTGGAAAGCATGTGTCTTGCAATGTAGAGGGCTTTACGAAAAGTAGTTGGGATCCATCAGAAGAGGGAACCATCGGGCGGGGTCTGTACGCATGGTATGCTTTCATTTTGTGGGTGCTAACACTGCGCCTACCTGTTCTATTTCTGCTAAGTAAAGTTATTGTTTTATTTATTTCTCTGTTTTCTTGTCATCTGTTGTGGGGACTAGGGGGGATTGAAGTTGAGAAGAAGAAGGTTCAAAGATACATACGAGAATTGGTGCCCTGCTTTGCTTTTTTTTCCTATTTTTCTACCTTTATTTTTTTCTCCTGCTTTTCTCTGTTTTCATAGAAAGTGAAACTATGTAGCAAATAGCTTCAAAGTGACAGTTGAAGAGGTGAACAAGGTAATAGATGTTGATTCGTACGAAATAGTTGCACAGTCCATTGTACGTGACAACATTGATGTGGTTTTGCATAACAATGCGCTTTTTAGTTTGGATGCATTCTCGTATACTGTTGGGGATTGTCTTTTTGATACATTCCAGGTTCTATTGCATTTCCCCTATTCGTCGACAGAGCTGCACAATGGATTGATAGATTATTTCTTGACCTGTTTTAAAAATGGCGATGCCAAGGCTTTGCAGTCCTATGAATACGAACTGGAATCTGATTTTCTTCGACAGGTGCATGGAATACAAGATGTCAGTATGTATTTTTCAAAAATGTGGTTGTCTACATCTCCAGTTCTGCCTCCGCATGAGAGGGGACTTTGGGGAGATACATTTTGTATACGATGGATGTCTAATTGGATGAATATACCAATTGCCATTTGGTAATTGACAAGAAAAACAAGATATCTACTATTCAATAAAACTGCATCTGACAATCCATACTGCATCTTGTTCCATGATGCTAATGCCCTCAGTGGCCATTATGAACCACTGGTGTACAGAAAAATTACCATATGCAATATAGAAGGTCCTCGTATCTACTTGTACGTTATTTGCAAATACCTTCAATTGCAATGCAAAGGGATTTTGCATGGCATAGATTGCCATGGTTTACAACTGACAGCAAACATTGTGTCTAGCTATGGAGATAGTCTGTTCAATGCAATTTGTTGTTTGGTACCAATAGAATTCGATGTTCAGTCACTGTGAATTTACACTGTATAGTCCTTTTGCAATGCAATTATAAGCGACAACCAATAGGCTTTTAGGTGCTTGCATTAGCACCTTTGCCCATATCTCGTAGAAAATATGTCGGCAGTTGGAAGTTGGTAGGAATACCTTGTGAACATGGCGCTTCCATATGAAAAAGGGTGTATGGAAGGTTGCAGATTCTGTTTGCAATGGTTGTCTGTCATATTTAGGGTTAATATCCAGGTGTGGTTGCCCTTGCCAGATGTCATTGTCCATTCCTGGATTATTGATTCAAATTGTGATCGAACAATTGACATCCTTTCATTGAAAACAGATACAACACATATCCATTATGAACCTTTTCTTGTACATATCGATAGTTCAGGGTTGACTGTCCATGCCACCCAAACAACATTGAATTTGCATACACGTGGAATTTTTTTTTGTGAAAATTAAAGTCCTCCCAGTTGCGATATGGGCAGACAGGGCTTGAACAAAAAAAAACATGCATAAAATTCATGACAGTTGTGATGAGGCCATAGACGGCTTAGACAAAAAACGTAGAGTAAGTTATCAAAATTTGAAAAAACTTATTTGTCAAATTCGTCTGACTTCTGATAAGGTCATAGAGACATTGAACAAAAAACGTAAAGTAGTTTCTCAGAAACTGGGTGAAAGTGAAATTCATCCTAGTTGCCACCAGCTCATCCTTCCCTTGGGCAAGAAACGTAAACTAAGTTACCACAACTTGAAAAAGGTCATGCGCGAGAGAAAAAAATATATTCGTACACTTCATTTTAGATAGAAACTCACATATGACAATGTAAAGAAATTTGGTCGTGCAGAACAAAGCATAAACAAGTGTGATTGCATATCCCAGAATTGTGATGCAACTGTACAACTTCATGATCTACAAGAAATACCATGCAATAGTAGCAATGAAAACTAGGAAACAATTTTTACGAATACTTCCCTGCGAAAGAAAAATGCAAGACATAACTACATGAAACAAATTAAAGACACTCCTTCCATTGCATGTGCAATTTGTGAACAATTGAATTTTTCAAAAAACAGTAAGTCTTTCATGCCTGATTTGCAAGAAGAATACCTCCACTTGATAGCCTAGGATAAACCATTTTCCAGTGCGAAAGTTTGTCTTCCATGCAAATGATCACTTGAAAATGGAAAACTGCCACAGTTTGCAACCCCTGACCGAATAAGATGTAATACAACACTAGCAGATGTAAGTGCACTTATGGAACTTGAGGAGAGACTTGTGTCTCTGTGAATTTCATTTGCCCAAATCAGACCTTGGGGCTGTAAACGACCCAAAATGGGCTTAACAGGATCAATTATTAATGTGCCTGTTCAGCTAGATGTTGTGCAAAAAGTGTTTCCACAATCTATTAACAATACAATTACAATCGTTGTCGCTCTGAAAAGATGCTTGTGATACAAAAATGCCTATCAAACAGGCAAAGTGCGTGTGCATGTTATTATGAAAGCAATAAAGGAATTATGTTCCAGAGCCCTGTACAAAGCAGAGAACATTTGTATAAATGCCAATTGAACAGTGTTCTTGTAGAAGAATATGGAAACTCTGCAAATACTCTTGAAAATCCTAATGATTTTGATGCAAGTGATGAATTGGACAATGAAACAGTTGCTGAAACATTGGTGCATGGATTCATTGATTCACAGTGCATTCGTGACTTGCAAGACAAAATTGTCGAAATTGCACCTGCCGAGAGGCAGCGTCCACTTGGAATATTCAAGGACAAATTCGCTGAAGAAATGAAATTTCCAACACTCTTCTATGGAGATCCACATGGCACTTATTTTACAGAATGATTTAGTTATCATAAAATAGTTTGATGGGAGCTTCTACATTCAAGCAGTTGCTTCTCCTGTCACATAACAAATTTGTTTTTCAAGACAATGCGCATAATAATCGAGCAAGGTCTGTCTTGCATGTGGGTCCAAATAAGAAAATGCCAGTTACAAGGAAGAAATGTGTTTGTGAAGGATGTGAAGTACAAAGTTAACCTAGAAAAAATCCTGAAATCTGATATTGGATACATAGATTTCAAAAACATCCGCACCTCTCCTGAATATTTGCAACAAAACAAAAAATATATTTTTGTAATGATCTGACAATTAGGCTCGCCAACATTTTTCATCACATTTACAAGTGCAGAGCATTGCTAGGATCCATTGGTGGCTGCGGTATCTGACCTGCATAAGAACAAGAAATGTAAAAAAGAAGCCAATACACTGGAAAATAATGACATTGACTACCTCATAAGAAAAGACCCAGTGACATGTACTCACTACTATAGACATAGAATAAATGCTTTGAGACAATTGATATGCCATGATGAAACGTTTTTCGGAAAAATATCGGACTACTTTTTTGTCATTGAATTCCAAAATAGGGGAAATGAACATGACCACACACTGTTGTGGATAGAGGACGCAGCAGTGTATGGAGCCGATAACAATTCAGAGATCGAACAATTTGTGGATAAATACATAACATGCAACACAGATCATTTGGATCCAGAACTTGCGAAAGTCCATAGACATTACCATACAAGAAGTTGTAGAAAACAAAAAAACTCACATTGTAGATACAACTTTCCCATGCCACCAATGAGAGCTACAAGAATCATAGAACCAGTTAGTGTAGAGGAAAATGTTTTTGTTGAGAAATCTAAATCCTTGTTCGCATTTCTAGAAGAAGGGGGATTTGATGAAATGATGAGCTTTGATGCCTTCTTGACACAGGTAAATCTTTCAGAAGATGAGAACATCCAAGCCATACAATATATGCTTAGGAAACCAACACTTTTCCTTAAACAAAAACTCTCCCATATTTGGAACAACAATTTCTCCAAGGATATGTCAGTTATGTGGAAAGAAAATACAGATGCACATTACGTGTTGAATGCATATGTTGAAGTATCATATTGTACCTCGTATATGACGAAGATTGACAAATCTATGACAAGTGCATTTAGAAAAATACACAAAGAACATGAAAGAAGTCATATTGATGCCATACAAATGATACACACACTTGGCAATACATTGCTTAGTATTCAACTAATGTCTGCTTAGCAAGCGGTTCACATTGCACTTTCCTTGCCCCTCACTTGTAGTTCAAGAAAATGTGTCTTCATAAACACATCTCCACTTGAAAAATGCACATTTGTCCTTAAACCATCGGTTTTATTGTAACAAGAGCCCGACAATTCAKAGGACGTGGTATGTTGCTCTATTATTGATTATTACATCCAACATCTATCTCCTATTAGGCATATCTGCTTAGCAGAATTCGTATCGCATTACAAAAAAAATGGTGCACCCATATCAAAAAGAAAAAAACCCTCTGTCATACGATTTGTCAAATACAACAAACATTGTGACTATGAAAACTATTGTAGAGAAAAACTGTTGTTGTACGTTTCATTCGATGAAAAAGAAGAGACATTAATGCATAACTTTTGTACATGGGAGGCTGCGTATCTTGCGTCTGAGACTATGGTGCACATCAATGAAGCTAGATTTACCGACAATATTAATCCAACATGGGGTGATCTAGAGGTTGCACTTAATGACCTAGAAACCCCTGGCGATGATGATGACACATTCAGAGACCAAAAAACAACCAGAACTGCTTCTGAGTCCTATGACTTCCAAGGAGATTTGCCTCGTCCTCTAGTGGCTGGAAGTGAAAAACGTATCAATCTTGGTTTTCAAGTTACAAAACATCCTTTCCCAATTGAAAATAATGAATACCAAAAAATAAGACGTTTGTTGAATCATGAACAACAAACAATTGTAAAGGATATTGCTCTTAAAAAATGCTTGAACATGAATAGTTATGTGCACGTGTTCGTTACAAGAAGAGCAGGAACAGGCAAGACATTCACAGCAAAAGCATTGTTCCAAATTCTTATACAAATATATGATTCAAACAATTCCTCTGATCCTATATTTTTAATGCCTTTTAACAAGTCACAGTTTCTTCCACTTAGCAAGGAAATGTTGGATACATTATCTAAGCTTTATGAGGAAGTTCAACTTATCTTTATAGATGAAGAATCTTTGATTGGGAGTCGGTTCTTGTATTCCATTCACAACTGACTAAGAAGCATAAATAATGTGCAGACAAAATACTCTGGAAACATTGACATGATATTCTGTGGGGATCTTTACCAGGCACAACCCATCCAAGATTCTTTGATATTTGAACAACCCACGGTCAGCATGGAAACAATCACCCATGACTTCTGGAGAGAAAATATTAAATGATTTGAGTTGCATACTACAATGCGCCAAATAGATGAAACATTTATTACAATTCTGAATAGAATGTGCACCAATAGCCAAACACATGATGACTTGACCCATATCAATTTGAGATGCTTCTGACCTGCACCAATAGACTCAACATTCCCTTACCTGCTCTACAAAAATAAGGATGTTGCAAACCATAACAACCACGTGCTCTCCCTAATGTCTGGCGATGATATCATCATCAATTCCATTGACCTAGAAGAACACAACCATGGGAATGTGCCACGACATGAACATTCAATCACTTTACCTTTACAGCTTGTCCTCAAATTAGAAATGTTGGTTGAAATATATGCCTGCAACTATGATTCACAGGATGGCTTGGTGAATGGTGCAGATGGAATACTGAAAGGCTATACCAAAGACAGAAAAAGTGGATGTCCTTTGGATTAAGTTCCATGAACCACATATAGGCAAGTGACAAGCAAGCAAGTTGTCTTATCTATATAATTCAAATACTAAAAGCGTTTGGACACCTATTTTGCAAATATCAAAGCCAGTATCAACATCAACAAAGACAGGTCAACTGAAGATTCGAAAACAGTTTCTTATTAAACTTGCATGTGCACGTACAGTCCATAGATCACAAGGACTAACACATGATAAAGTTTCTTTTCAGCTGCTGGAATTCAGATACATGGACTTGTCTACACAGCACTGTCCCGTGTTAGAAGCATAGAGTCCTTGTATTTACTAAGTCCTCTCACAAAAGATAACTTCAAAGTGAAACAGAAAGTTGATATTGAAATGGAACGACTGAGGACCATCGCAAAATGGAAACTGCATTATGATTACCAATCCATACAAACAAATTCATCTTTGTCAATTCTCTTGCTTAACACACGCAGCTTAAATGCACACATGGATGATATACTAAATGACTATGATATAATGCAATCTGATATTCTGTGCTTGCAAGAAACACACATGGCATTATGCACGTAGAACAAACAATTTCCAGATCACAATTGCATATCAAGTTACATTACACATGAGGTCATGATACTGGTGAAAAAACATCTACCAATTTTGGACCATATACATATCGAAGAAAACAATGCTAAGTTGGTGCTTGCAATTTTTTTTTCTCATGAAACATAAGTTGCAATACTAAATCTGTATGTTGCTCCCCATGCATCATTCTCCAACATAGTACATGTTATTTTCAATGCATTGACCCATTTCCATCTGAACGGACCCATTGTACTTGTAGGAGACTTCAATATCGATATGCTACAAAATACTGGCAGAACAAAAGAATTGGAAAATTACATGTGCAAATACAGTCTATGCTTTCTTATGAACAACACAATCCATCTCCAAAATGCACTAATTGACCATGTCTGGTCCAATGTGCCCATTCCTCAATACAATATGTTTGTCTTAGACACATATTGGTCTGATCACGATACAATTGGTATTGCACTTGAATTATGGCATATACATCAAAGTTATTGCAAACTCATATTTGTATGTTTCAAATCATATTTGTATCTCTGATTTGTACACACATCACTCTAGACGGTGTTCTACTTGAATTATAAAATTTACATTGTGCAGGGGAAAAAAAAAGGTACATCCTCCCAAAAACTATTTCTGAATCTATTCAACGTATTCTATTTTTTTTTTGTATATGTACATAGTAGTTGCATTTTTCTTAACATTTGAACTTATGTTCATATCTGTTTTGCTTTGTACTTTTTTTCATAGAAACAGACAGGAAAAGCAGAGGACGCAAAGAATTCCTACCCACACACATAGACCAAACCATGCAAAGGTGCACCCTTTTCCTACCCGTGTTCCACAATAAACATTTTTTCGTTTACTTTCTCTATGTTTGTCAAACTTATTTGAAGCTGTGTTTTTTTTGTTTTTTTTTTGTTTTGCGCGTAGAGGAAAATACCCTGCACATCCGCCATCCAACAGATGCAATGTTGGGCCGGCCACCCTGCAAGTCCACTTATGAATTTCTATATCGCCCAACCATAACGGCTATTTGAAGGACAGGAAACATTAGAGGCATATTGTGCAGCTCACAAGTGTGCGATCCAAAAAATGGCGTCTAAAATATCAGCCACCTCGCAAGTTCGCCTATCAAATTGTATATCATGGAACTGTATGTGCTATTTGTAGAACATGGAAAAATAGAAGGCTTTTTTTGACCCCTCCCGCTCGAGAATCCACAATTATGGAATGCGATATGGGTACATGGTGTATAAAATCTGATGTCGATACTTAATAAAGGTACATATCTAATTTTGCCTTGTTTCTACACACACCAATCTAGTAACCACAGAGTTGGTGTTGCACATGAATTATGAAATATGCACTGGGAGTCGGATGAAGCCAAGTCCGCAATCCAAATAAGTGGCTAAGTAAGGAATAAGGGATTTGTGCATATTTGATATGTATTGCTCATTTCTGGGATCCCGCCAGCCCTGGAGTAGAATGTTGAGTCTGTCAGAACGCAAACCCTCTTGTCAAATTATTGTCATAAGCTATTTGTAAGTAACCCAACAATAAAGCCTCGTTTTTTACCCCGCCAGCCTGAGAACCCACAATCCAGAAACTGTCAATGGTCTATAAAATATAATCCAACCTGCAAGTCCCCTTGTCTATTTGTATATCGTGGAACTGTGTGTGATATTTGTAGAACACCAAACAATAGAGTCATTTTTTTGAGCCTTCCCATCCGAGAACCTGCCATCCCGAAAGTGGAAAAGTATGGAATGACATCCATACATTGCTTCGTTGAGAAATTCTGACTCATGCAGCGTTGTCACATACCCACTACGCACATCAAGATTTTTCGTTGATTTCTCAACAATCAGAACTCCCGAAGTCCTACGGGGTTTAGCGAGGGGCAATTTTCTCTCTTGGGGTCTTGTCCACGTGACCCTATATGGTGTCCACATTCTTAAGCTAGCCAAGGGCTTAACGGACTTTCGCAGTTCGGGGAATCGCGATACGCAACTTCTACCTTTCCCATTCAAATCCCCGAAACTTTTGAGGTCTCCAAAGTTCCCTCCAACGGGAGATCGACGACCATAAGCCTCCCTCGATCTAACGACATGGATCCTTCCGGGGTTTCGGTATTCGGGAGTTCGGGGTACAACAACTCCAAGACTTTTCATCATTCCAATCCCCGAATTCCGACATGGGAAGCGATGCAATCGCACTTCCAAGCATGTCTGCTCACAGGGTCGTTCAATCAGTTCATGGGCTGAAATAGCTCAGGGGATTCCCTGTCACGGCCCTTGCATACGACCGCTACTCTTTCCACAACGAGAAGTGCATGTACTTACAGGTTTCGGAGTTTCGTGATTCCTGATGTCAAGAGTTCCCTGTTCTCTTGAATCCTCGATCTCTGATGAGCCAATTCACCGTTATGGTCCCTTATGTATTAGCCCTCCTGGCTAAACCCCTGGCCCACATGACCATTATCTCGCAAGACCGCAACCTTATCCCCTGTCGGGTTTTCAGACTTTCCAAGGCCGAGATATACTTGTCCTTAGGATTCGCGATCCACCGAATCCTGATATGCCGATATAATGACAATTGACCCTACAATGGATGCATTTCACTTTGTCGGGATTCCATACTTCGAAATTTCGAGGTGTATGGGCTTCTTGTCCACGGGATTCTGGATTTCCCAATGGGTGACTTTCCTTTCGGGACTTTTCCCGCATGCTCCGATTTCCGCCACGCATCCTCCTAAGATGGATGGTCCTGATCACTTCTTGTGATTTCAGAGTTTCTGCTGCCGAAATACTCCGGCAACTTGTCCCTTCGATCCCCGAAATGTCGACGAGTTGCCGATCCTGCCCGCTTGTCCTCCTATGATGGACGACTCGGATTGGTTTTGGGATTTTCACTATGAAAATCCCTGACCTCATGTCATCGTGACTCCCGACTTCATGAGTGTCAATATCTCGATGGCCACGCCTCTCGTCGGGAATTTCAACCTTCTATTCACGAGGGCTTAACCCTCATGCATTTCTGAACAGATCCCATGGCTGTCAGGTTTTTCTAGCTAGGATCTAACGGTTCAGATCTGTCCCTCGTCGCGCACTCTCCCTCTACTTCATGGATGTGGAAAGATCAACGATCCAGATGTTCTCCTGGACTTTGGGGGTCTACGATCCCAATTCCCTCGCTATTCACGAAGATAGAGGAAAAAGGGGCAAGGTATGTAACGCCCTTGTTTCTTTCATCAATCTAACAGTCGTAAACGACCATAGTTCTTCTGACGAAATCTCGTCTGTCGATCGATACTTATCCCTACGCTGCTACTTAGGGATTTTAAGAGGGTCGTTCCTCCTCATGTAGGGTTGTTAAGACTTGCACTTCAAGTCCTTTTTCCAGGCTCTTGGTAAACCTTTCCAAGGAGGGAAAATCTCTGTGAAGAGATCTATTCTGGGGCATTCTGGGAAACAGACAAGGGGAAACAAATTCCCGAGGATGGACTGGAAGTCTGACTTGGTTCAACTCATGCATAATTAAATTCATTTATCAACATAAGACATGCGTGGTCTTTCTGTTATAAGCATATATCTATTATTTCTTATCAAAACTCTGCACAGACATTCTAATACTGTAATCATTCACAATTTCACAGTTCTATGAGCATATATGTCAGTAAATGAATTTCAAGATGCAATATGTAAAACACTTATCAGAAATAACACTAGAAGTGAGTGCAACTGCTGAGAGGGGTGCTCGTTTCCACCCAACCGTAGGTGTAGCGACTCCCAGCGGATTTACCACTAGCCACCCCCAAGCTGAGACCATGATGCTGTGAGACTGTGTCTCTCTGTCTACCAGTGATCAGGAGCGAAGGTTGCAATCCTTCCTCTCTGCTATCACTCACTCTGCGTAATGCCAGATTTCCCCTCGCATCTGCCCCCCAATTGCTTCTACCCCACGCCTTATCCTCTTGCGAGGTTGTGTGTGGCGCGACTACCCTCACGTTGATCAGGCCTAACGGCTCTACGGATGGGCGGTTCATCATCCCATCCCTCATTAAGCCATCTGCCTACTAGCCTGCGAGACATTAAATTCGGGGCCAGCGAGCCGCTTTTGGTTCTCCAAGCCAGTGGAGTCCAAATACGGTATTAATTCTCGGTGGAAGTTAACACCACCTTTTCAGGTGCCTTCCACTGCCATCATGGTCTCTTTTTCTGCACATCCCTTCTCAGCAGTCCTTCAATAAATTCAAAATGTTATTCACATTCATTGACCTCTTCCTCAAGGTCCATTTACATCACATATTGACATTTATGAGTTTTCCATAGTTCTTGGCCAGTCCAGTTATATTTACAAGATGGGGGAAATAGGGTGTTACAATTCCCTCCCCCTTAAAAGGAACATTCTCCTCGATGTTCTTATCTACTAACATGAATTGCATGTACAGAAGTAAACAAAATCGGATATGCCTTTCTCATGGCATCCTCCATTTCCCATGTAGCCTCATCTGGGCCAAAATGTTTCCACTGCACCTTGACATGTGCAATGGTTCTGTTCTGGAGTGGGGTTTCCTTTCTATCCAGTATGCATTGGGGTTCTGGTAGAAATTCTCCCTCCGGTTCGACCTGAATCACAGACCAGTCAATTATATGATTAGCATCATGTACATATTTCTTCAATAATGAAACATGGAAAACATTATGTGTTTTTACTGTGGGAGGAAGTGCTAGCCGATAGGCTACAGGTCCAACTCTATCTAGAACCTCAAAGGG
>ML783803.1:517840-537380 GCA_009831015.1 Picea engelmannii
ACATTGCTCCCACTCGAACCAGGAACCCTCTTTTCCTGCGAGTTACCTTACGCTCTGATACCAATTGTTAGAAAAACAGGACCGTGGAGAAATAAAATAAAACAAATGCAGAAACAAAACACAGAAGACACACAATACAAGAGAGACATAGATTTATGTGGTTCACCCAGTGTGGGCTACGTCCACCAGAGAAATTGCCAAGTCCTTCCTTTATTATTATCCAGCAAATGAAGGGATACAACCTATAGCAAAACCCATTGTAACTTCCTCTTCTTTCTCTCACAGTCTCCTCTCTCAGAATACAATATTCACCATCATCCATAGCCTCAATACATTTCCCTCATAAAAGAGGGTTGCCTTCTAGGGCAAAAAACCCTAACATAATCTCTACCGTTAGATCTGCAACATTATAATGAACGGTCGATATTTACAATGAAATTACAATATACTTTTACAAGGCAATTTTTGCTTCGGGGGCTTCGCCCCTGAACCCCCGATGGGGGCTTGCTTGCCCCCGGACCCCGCAGAGGGGGTACCCCCCCTCTGCACTCCCCCGCGTGGAAGAGTGTACATACTTCTTGGGTGTAAATACTTCATGGGGTATAAACACGGTTGAAAGCAAGGACCTCTGAATCAGGAAGATAATCAGGCTCCACAACCAACAATTTGTTGGATCTTTATCATCTGTGCTTCATACTTTTTCCACAAAATCCCTTAAAATTTAAATAGTTCACAAATCCGCTTCTCAATTTGTATATTGCCAAATTGTGGGTGGTATTTAAAAAATTTCATATTTGGTATGTGTAATTTATGCTCTCCGGGAACCTATAATTTGATACATTTCAATTTCTTGTATCCACTAGCCCCTGTTTTAAAGAAAACTAATTCGGGAATGCTATTTATTTGGTCCTTTTGTACACCACCATTTGTAACAGATGTTGGCAGCAGGACATGGAACAACAAAAGCTCCATTTTCAGGTCCCCAGCCCCAGAACCCATAATCCAAAAACTGGACAAGTTTTGATTCAGGGTTCCCTCCATGCTCTAATTTGGGAATGCTAGTTTTTTTTCTTTCTTTTATGTGTTCGTAAAATTTCATAGATAGTATGTACACAGAGTTACGTATTTTCTATGTATAGTTTATGGTCTCCATGAACCTATAATTTCATAAATTTCAGTTTCTTGTGTCGATGAGTGCCCGTTTTAAAGAAAACTAATTCGCGAATGCTATCTATTTGGTCCTTTTGTCGACCGCCCTGCATGCCTATGTAAAGAAAACTGATTCGCGAATGCTAAATTTTTTGAACACAAGCCCCTTAAAATTCAAATAGTCTGCAACTCTAATTGTCAATTTGTATATCGCGGAACTATCGGTGCTATTTGTAAGACCCAGACCCGCAATCCAAAAACTAGTCAACTCAAGAACACGCTCTTTTAAAGAAACTAATTCGGGAACGCTTTTTTTTTCATGCTTATGTTAACCAGCCTATGTAACAGACATCAGTACTATATTTTTTTTCCTTTCTTTCTCCACGAGCATATGTAAAAAGAAAAACTAATTTGGAAATGCTAAACTTGTTTTAATTAATTATAAACGATTTTATTGATATTAAAATAAGTTATTGGGTTTATTATTTCAATTTGCTTATTCGACACGAGCCTCTCCAAATTCAAATACTCCGCAAGTTCAATTTTCAATATGTATATCGCAGAACTCTACCGGGTATTTGTAGTACAAGGAACAACAAAAGCCCGCATTTAAGGTCCGCAGCCCGATAACCCGCCTAATTCCGCAACACAATTTTTTTCATGCTTATGCTCACCAGCCTATGTAACAGACGTCAGTACTATTGTTTTTTCTTTTTTTGTCCACCAGCGTATGTAAAAAAGAAAACTGATTTTGGGAATGCTAAACTTGCTTTATTTAATTATAAATTATTTTATCGATACAAAAATAAGTTATTCAGTTTATTATTTCAATTTGCTTATTCAACACGAGCGACTTCAACTTCAAGTAATCCGCAAGTCCAACTGTCAATATGTATATTTCGGAACTCTAGGTGTTATTTGTAGACCACGGAACAACCAATGCGCAATTTGCAGCCCGCCAGTCCGACAACCAGCGATCCATAAATTTCAAATAGTCCGCAAAACAGCTTCTCAATTTGAATATCGCGGAACTCTCGATGTTATTTATAGGCAACGAAACAACACAAGCACAATTTTCAGCCCGCAACCCTGACAACCTGGGATGAAGCTTTCGTGCATGCCCTATATATCTACTTCATCAAATCACATACTTTATTTTTGTAGGCCACAGAACAACAGAAGCCCAATTTTTAGCCTGCCAGCCCGAGAACCTGCGATCCAAAAATTCAACTAGTCCGCAAAACTACTTGTCAATTTGTATATCACAGAAGTCTAGGTGCTATTTGTAGACCACATAACAACAGGTCCCCAGCCTGACAAACCAGGATCCAAAAACTAGCTAAGTCAAGAACCCACTCTTTTTAAGAAAACTAATTTGGGAACGCCATTGTTTTCATACTTATGTTCACCACCTTATGTAACAGACGTCAGTACTATTGTTTTTTTTTTTTTTTTTCCACCAACATATGTAAAAAGGAAAACTTATTTGGGTAACAATAAAAGCCCAATTTTCAGCATGACAGCCCCAGAACCCGTGATCCAAAAATTCAAATAATTTGCACGACCACTTGTCAATTTGTATATCGCGGAAGTGTCAGTGCTATTTGTAGACCATAGAACAACATAAGCCCAATTTCCAGTCCAGCACCCCGACAACCCGAAAATCCATGTCAATTCTGCACCAAACACTTCTCCAAGAACCTAGGTAACAAACGTTACTACTAATTTTTTTTGTGTTTTTTGTCCATGACCGTATGTAAAACATATGTTAAGAATACTATTTGTATACGATGCCCTTAAAATTCTAATAGTCCGCAAATCCGGTTTTCACTTTGTATATCATGGAACTAGTCTTTCCTCTTTTTTCCCACGTACCCATGTACTTCAACTCCCTGCCCACGTGTCTCCCGACTTTAACTTCAGCTTGCTCGAGGCAGCGCGCCATTAATCTAAGTGTGTTGTGCTCTACCTTCACATCCTTTCAACGGAACTCGTTGGGCCTTTACTCTACGCGTGCGACCATTTATGGAAACTCACCAACTCCACATAACTGTTAAATAAAATGAACCCACGACTTCGCCTACACGCCACTCCGTAATTGTTGGGTTGCATTGGTTATGTACCAAACATTAATAATTTTTGATAAATTTCAAATAAAACTAATTCAGGAATACCACGTGTACTGCAACTTGCTACCCACGCATTTACTCCGCATCCAGCCTGGCAGGGACTACGCTGCCATGCAACACTTGTTTAGTTTTAGAATATAATTGTAAAATTAAATGCATGTCATAATGGGTTGAAGTAAGATATTTTTTATATAAAAGAATATTTTTTTTAAGTAAACAATTTTCTTGAATAAATCTATATATGAATTTTAAAAAGTATACATTTAGTAATAACAACTATTACATACTTTTAAAAATATATTTTAATATAATATTTTACAAACTTGGATTTAGATTTTCATGTAGCTTTAAACGATGTATCAGAGATGTTTTAATTTCTTCTTATTAAAAAGTAATGAAAAAACAGAAATTAATGAAGTTTTGATATTCAATTTTCAAATTGCATATAAAAAATAATTGTGGAATAAATACTATTTTTTTTTTGTAAATTAATGAAATTTTGACATCCAATTTTCAAATTGCATATAAAAAGTAATTGTGGAATAACGAATATTTTCTTTTTTAATTGTATTTTAGTTACTACACAAATGAGTTTCAAATAGATAAAAAAACATTATTACCAAAATAAATATTAAAGAAAAAATCACTTGAAAGAACATTTTATCCTTAACAATGCTTCAACCAATTCCTTGAAATCTACATGTTCTATTGCAACATTTACTTTCTAGTTAGTTATAGATGATTATTAAATACAAAGGGTGCAACTCATCCTCCTCCCAGATTAAGTTAAAAAAATTGAAGAAAAGAATAGATAAAAAAAAATAACTCATAAAGAACACATTTTTAAATTCTACCTAAAATATTATATTTTACTTACGAGTTTTTGTCAATTTATGTATCTTCTTTTTGCTTTCTTGTTCCCATTTAACAATAATTTTCATCACTATTAATATCCCTTAACTTATAACGCTATTCAAAGTCAATAATTACTTTCTATTGAAATCAATAATCATATGTAAATATTATCACGGTTGCAAAACCTCTTATCACATTTTACAATTAATATAATGTCCATTTAAAATTGAAATTAGTAATGAGAAGATTACCAATATATATTTCTAATAAAAAATGAGCATAGATTGAAATTAACATTAACATCTTTGAATGATGTTTGTTAATTTTCCATTTTCTAATCATATAGTGGGTGTTAGTGTTCATTCCCTTTATGAGAATTAAGGCGAATACATGAATGAACGATACATTAAGTAGGGCCACAATTTTATTGTGGAGAAATATTAAAAAATTGAAAGGAGTATATATCTCCTCTAGAATCGAGAGGCTCATATCTTACTTGTGACGTCCAAAGTATCAAGTTAGGTAAACTATATCATGCAACTTCGAAATAAGTCTATATATCCACCTAACGTTTGGTTTTTTTTATGGTTATGCGCCTTTAATTTATTATGGAAATCTATACTCTCACCGAATATTTAGTTTTTTTAATAACTACAAACCTTTAATATGTACCTGTATCACATGTTTTAATTAGGTCTTTTTTCTAGTAAATTTATATCGTTTTTTTCTAGTAAATTTAACCCTCACGATGTTCATATACATTAAACCCTAACTCATGTAAAATATGAAATCCAACTATCCAGGAGAAGCATTATCTAGAATGAACAAGGAAATAAACAATATAAACATTTTATTGATCGAGTGTAATGTCAAAGTTAAATAACACCTAGGAGAGAAGCTTGATGTAGGAAAATGGGCTCCAAAGCCCCTTCTTCAGATGGGTCCTTGGCTTCCTTAGTGTGCTCCAACTCAAACCTTAATTAGAAAACAAGGTAAGAAACCAGAGTGTGGAACCAAGAGAAGAGGCTTCTCAGGATTTTAGTGGTATTCCAACAAAGTAACCTTACTTAGATGTAATGATGTGAATGAGTAACCTCAACAGCTTTATGTATAGTTGTATGGTGGAGAATCCTCTTGACATAGTCTTCTATATAGTGGTTAAACATGACTAGATCAATGTTTAATAATAATAATTAGGGTTTGATGAGTCCATAGATAATTAATGTGACATTACGACAACCCGGGTGCATTGATTGAGCCAAAAAAAAGTTTAAAAAAATGATTTTTTGTGCAACACAATTTTTGGGATTTTATTGACACTACCCATGTGCACTTAATGGGCCAATATATTCCATCTTTGGTCAACTTTCGGGGTTGAATTGGTTGGTTTTGACAAGTTTTAGGTCATGTGATGGTGTAATGGAGTAGTGGTTGAGGATTATGCATACCAAAGTGATATATTCAAGTAAAACTACTCAAAATGGTGCAAGTGAGCATTTTAAGGTGATAACAAATTTCCCCTTTATGTATGAGCTTAGGAGAAAATCGTATGATTGAAATACATCACATTTTATTTACCTAAGAAAACAAAAGGACCAAGGAGGAAGTAGAATGTCGAAATAAGTAATATTTTCCATGAAAGGATGAAGGAGAACAACCTGCCAACAACATACTAAAGGGGTGAGGTGTGTAGCACATCTCAATTGGGACAAGGTGGGCATACCCATGCTCATAGAGATATACCCATGTAATAGTACAATGAGGGACCATAACAAAGAATGGGCTAGGGAAATGAGGCAATGTGTCAGAAAATAATATCGTATGAAATCATGACAAGGAGGCGAAAAATCATAATACAATAATATCAACAGTTTGACGCACAAACTTGGGACCAGGAGGCCAAGTCAAACATATAATCATAGAGAATAGTGCAACTTATATGAGCACATGGTAATTGATTCCCTCAAGGGAAAGAAACAACCAAAGGAGCCCTATTGAAAAGGGGCCCCCCTTAAGATATGAAGTGAACTACTAGAAGGAAAGCTCAAATTGGTGGCTCTAGGAATGGATAATAGAGCCCATCAAATCTAAGGAACTGAAACTGAAGTTGAATCATTGAAAATCATGTATTAATATTAATAGTGCAATAATGAGATGGAGTCAACCATGTGAGAGACGACCAAGTCTGAGAGAAAATAGGATTCTTTGAGCTTGTTTTGAAGTGACCCAACAATGAGGAACATGGGACCAAGGTACATAGTTTAGTGAGGCCAACTCCTAGATTCAATGTGTTGGTGTTGATAGGGGAAATTCCACTAGAATCTAGGGATAAAAGGAACCCCCAAGAACCAACATAAAATAATACCCAAAGCTCGAAAAATGTTGTGGCCATAACATGTGGGAATCTACCTGGAGAGAAAGTCCCTCTTGAGGGATGATACTACTCACAAATGTTAGGGAATATGGATCAACTAGACCATTGAACCATCAAGTGCATTAGTCTCAATAGGTGTGTTAAGGAGATAGAGTTGAGCATGTGAGAAACAACCAAGTCAAGGGAAAATGATGGGTCTCCCTATTTGGTACAAGGTAACCCATCAATGAGGAAATTTGAGCCAAGGTTACATACGCCACCCTCTAAACCAAACCCTTAGAATACATCAAGAGAAATTTTAAGGATCCATACTTTTCTTAAAGTGTAGAAACCTTGGTTTATCTTACTAATTCATAAAATTCCAACCATAAAATGTTTGGTGATATTTTTATAAGAATATTGAAATTTCTAAAGATGTTATATAGTTTCTAGATTTTTTTGGCAATTTTAGAGTAAAATTATTTTATCCTATAGAATTAAGGTGAATCATTTAAGAAAAATATGGATAAATCATTTTCACATCAGGATATTGTAACATCGTGCTTTCCCCAATATTATGATTATGTTTATGAAGCATGTAATTATGTTTTGATTTAATGAAAACACCAAAACCGTTGATTGAGAGGGAATGACCTTGAAAAGTACTAGCCATGATACACACGAGGGAATTGATGAAGCAAGGACTGATTAAGTGGTTGGGTAAGGTGGATCTGAGTTGTTTTTTTACGAAGAAAACATGAAGCTTGTTAACTAGCTAAATTATGCTTACTACGCATAAATGCACACCTTACAATGTACCCAATTTGAATGAAGAAACATGACCAGTTATGCAAGGTTAGGAAGTGGTTGAGGCCATTAATGGTTGATTGACAGATTGGTCTTTTGAAGAAGCAATGGGCCAATTGAATAACATGACAAAAGGACACCACTAACTTACCCCTTTAGGATAGGGATTGTGGATTGTAGGCGACGTCTGACAGAAGCTACAAAAGTCCCAAGGGGATTGGTGGAAAAAGAGACCAAAGGTGGAAAAACACCACCAAACTGAAAGAATCCAAAAAAATAAGACATAAGGAGGAGTGTGCATGCACACATAGACCAACAAAGGAAATGAGATAAAAACATAGGAGTTTGAGAGCGCATATTGAGGAAGAAAAGAAAGTGGGAGGTTTCCTTGAAGAAAATAGGAAACTCGTCCAATTTAGATTGATCACCCTTAAGTAGAGAAGACCTGAATCCATACTGGAGAAATAATGGGTTGCATCTTGGTGCTTATAGGACAGAAACTAGCACTGGTAAGGGGATGTCTCTAAGGGACTGTTTAGCAGAGAAGGAACTCCCTTGTACAGAGGAAATCCAGTTGAGAAACCACTTGATAAACTTGTAAATACCTTGAGCTCAGTGGGAAGGGGACAACTTCAATTGTTTCCAGAGGATGAAGGACAGTAACCTTCTTGGAAATCTAAAGTTTGGAGTTCATATGAATCATTCCCCTTGTTGTATCATGGCTTGTCACAAGGGTGGCGTATTGTAGGAAGGCACTCCATAATATGGCCTAAGGTTGGGGGGAAAGGCGCCATCTCTAAGTCAGTTGGTGTTGTCATTTCTTTGATTAGATAAGTGTAGAACTTGGTTTGTTTACCTAGTGTTAAATGTCATATACATGTAAAGGTTTGAATTAAATGGGAAATGTGTTTGTTTAAAGCAATGAATTGAACCCCTAAGTGAATAGAATGTGTTTGTTATGGTTTTTACTTGGTTTGATAAGTTAAAAAAATGAACCAGTATGGACACCCTATGTCCGAACCTTACAACTTTAGAGGAAAGTTTGCAGGACATGGAAAAAAACATCATTCAACCAGTGATGCGGATGTCTTGTTGGCCAAAGAAATTTCTTGTGAGGAATGGAGGGCTCAATTCCTAAGGTAGTTGTGATTCTTAGTAGAAACTTGCAACATATGCATAAAATCCTTTCGACTAAGTTAATGGGCCTCAAACAACTTGTGAGTAGATATTGAACTCTCAATATATATAGTAAGTTTCGTAGAATCCTGGAATTGACTAAGCCCTTGAGTCAGACTGATTTTCCTAAGGAAAAACGACGTTCATTTGGAATGACTTCCAACTGTTGATTTGGCATGTTGGAAAAATACATACCATTGGTCGATGATGACACTTACAGAGTGGTTAGATGAGGTTTTGTTGGGAACTCCACAGAGGAAGGCCCCGATTCAACTAAGATTGTTGATCTATTAGAGGATGACTAGGCAGGAAATATGGGCCACTGGATTCCTATGTCAGTACGTTGAAGTAAGGTGGTTGGAGGTGATGTGAAGTGGATCGGGGTAGACTCCTGATAACATAATTCCAATAATTGTATATCTCTCATATTGTATGTGCGATATTCCAGTCATTGGATCCGGCGAGAACCTCTTCGAGGAGGGGAAATTCAAAACTCTGGTGGGATAACGTTTCAGACCCAAAAACCATGGAGACCATTGGATTAGATGAGAGGATATTTTTCAATCCATCAGGGAGGTGCATGTTCGGAGTGATACCATCAGGGTGGATTGTGAACTTGAAGAAGAGGCGCTCCAAAGAGAGGAGTTTTGAAAATAGAGAAGGAGTGTTTATTGGTATGGGGGTGTGATTTAATCTCAGTTGTAAGTTTTATGGGTCCCATCTGTTGGTAATCAGAGTTGGTTCTCAGGAAATGAGTAACCATCAGGTACGTAGAGGCTCCAATGTGATCATAGCCATTAGAAATCCATGCCCAAGGACCATTAGATTTTAGGAAATGGTCTATCAGGATAATGTTGTTGGAGGGAAGGCCAACACAAATGGTTGGGGCACTTCAATGGAGTAATATCGAATAGGTTCAAATCATTACTCCAAGGGAGAAAGAAAAACTTGATCATCTGATTGAGGGTACATAGGTACCTAGGGACTCCAATAATCTAATTGGTGAGGTTTCTTTGAGAATTAATAAGAGTCATTTTAGACCAAATTGATGGTAGGAGTCTTCACTTAAACAACTGATGATTCCGATAACATGCCCAGAGAGAGAGAGAAAGAAAAATCAATATCCCACCAGCCTAAGTTTGGATTAGGGGGTCTGGTGTGATACAGAGTGGTATCATAGTAGAGTTCAAAATCTAGTCTTTAATGGGTCACCAAATTCATTTGAAACTGTTTAAAGAAAGTTTTTATTGGTTTTCTAACATGCATGATTTCATCAGTAATGTAATTACTAATGATAGTTGTTGTTTCAACACATAGGACATACTGAAAGGAAACAAAGGTGATTGGTACAACATAGTATGGAATAATCTATGGATGACACCTCACACCTCAAATATGATGAATCTAATGGCTAGAGGGATAGAGAAACCCCTCCATATTTGATGGCCATAGTTAGAAGTTTGAAGGAATACAATGAGAGGCTTATGAGAGCCTAATTTGAACATGAGGAATTGAATGCATTACTACTACAGAGCTTGTCTAAAATCCAGAAACGTCTGCAACAAGGCCCTAGTAATGCAGAGTTGCAATGGTTGGGGTAGTTGAAAACCCCTTCAAATGCTCAAAAGCACATATTGGCTCACAACGATGTGGGAAATATTTCTTCCATAAAGAGGTATTGAGATTCCAAGAGGGGCATATCAGGTGGAAGTGTTTTCATGGAGTCATCTAGAAAGAAGGATACTATGGTAGATTTTTCCAACAATGGCACAAAGTCAAGTGTCCCCAGGAAGAAGAAGAGGAATAATTATTAGATTTCTTTAACTGAAGAATTCAAGAAGGCCAAGCCGCCTACCCTTGATGGATATATAAAGAAGGGAGAAGAGGTTGAATCATAGTTGTTTGGTTTAAACAAGTACTTACGGGTACATAATTATTTTGAGAACACTAAGGAAAGGATTTCCATTTTTAACTTGAATGGAGGAGCTTCCATCTCGTGGGAATAACTCAAGGAAATCAAAGGATTGAAGGAAAGAAAACTAACATGGAAAAAAAATGATAAATACTTCCAGAAGGCTTACCTATAGGAGAAGTATTATGACAACAAAGTCAAGTAACTCCATGAGAAAAATTTGGGACAAATTACCATGGATGCATATCCCAAAAGGTTTATGGAGTTGTTGAGGTTTGTCCCCTACCTCAAGGACGAGAATGATAGAGTGCAACGCTTTCTCGGTGGATTACCATAGTCCTACCAGGACTGAATTGAATTCGACAAACCAAAGACATTGGAGGATAATATTCATAAGGCTAAGTGTTTTTATGATCAGTCTAAGAATAAGCAAGAGCCTTCAAAAGATTGGAAGAGGAAGGAAAAAAGTGGATTCCAGAAGAAGGGATTCAAATCCTTTCTATATAAGAATTACAGGAAAGGTGCAAAGTTGGGTCAACCAAGAAAAAGTGTGCATCAAATTTTTTTTCCATCTCAGAGTGGAAATAAACTAGTAGAGAAAACATGAGAAAGAGTAGAGGATCCCAAGAAAGGACCTTTGCAATGTTGGAGATGTGGAGAAACACATATGTTGAGAGATTGTCCCCACAGAAAACATGATAATAGAAGGGAGTATAATGTGCATGAGGCATCTACAGTCAATGATGTAGACCAAAGAGTGTCGATAATTTATGTAGTTGTAGAGAATTGACAAGCAGACCATCAAGCCTCTATGGTGGAATTGGAAGGTATTTTTTCCAATCGACCCATTTCTATTTTAATTGAACCATGATATAACCCCAGTTATGTTTTTCCTCGAGTTGTTGAGGCATTCTCATTGTAGAGAAAGAAACATGCAAGAGCATGGCTATTCCAATTAGCCATTGGAACCAAGAGGAAAGTGGTTGAGTTGCTCGAAGAATTTCCAATTGAAATGGATGGACTAAAGACTCCAAAAACATTGAATACCCTACCCCTAGTTTCATACAATGTACTTTTGGGAATGGATTGGTTAGCTACCCATAGGGAAAAGTTAAATTGTTATGAGAATATTTTGGAATGTGAAGACGAGGAAGTCAATGCAAGGATTTTGAAAGGAAATAAAAATCAGTTTCAATAAGGAAAATATCAACATTGCAACTCAATAAGTTTAGCAGAAAAGGGTGTCCCTTGTATGAAATACAAGTTCTTAAATTAGTAGAGAACAAAGAGTTGAAATTTGAACATCACCCAGGGCTATGGGAACTCAGAGATGTGTTTCCAGAGGAAGTGCCTAGACTAACTTTGAAAAGAGATCTAGACTTTTCAATAAATCTTATGCGTGGAGCATTGCCAGCTTCAAAAGTACCCTACAGGATGAGCACCCTAGAGTTGGTGGAGCCGAAGGTGCAGTTAAAGGAAATGTTGGATAAGCGTTACATTAGGTTGAGTGTATCTCCATGGGGAGCACCAACCCATTTGTAAAGAAGAAGGACAATACCTTAAGACTATGCATCGACTACTCACATTTGAACAAGATGACCATCAAGAACAAGTATCCTTCACCTAGGATAGATGATATCTTTTATCAGCTAAGAGGAGCTACAATTTTCTCAAATATTGATTTAAGGTTAGGATATCAAAGACAAATCAAACATGAGGACATCCAAAAGACAACATTTAGAACAAGGTACGAGCACTATGAATTTGTAGTGGTGCCATTTGGGCTCACAAACGCAACAACTACATTCATGTGTTTGATAAATAGTGTGCTTGACAAGTATTTGGATAGATTTGTATTAGTATTTGTGGATGATATCTTGGTGTATTCCAAGAACATAGAAGAGCATGAAGAGCATCTTAAGATGGCACTACAAGTGATAAGGGAGCACCAACTGTATGCTAAGTTCAACAAGTGTGATTTTTTCCAAAGAGTTTTGGAACAATCAGTCCTTGGTTGGGTGGAACGTCTGTACCAAGCAACTGGTTGCACAATTGTTGTCAAAAGATACATGTTTTGTCTTGTCATTGTGTTAAATTATGTATTTAATTGTTGTGCATGAACTCTGTGTATTTGGAATTGATTTATATGATTCTATAATGAGTTGTTTAGCTACAAATCATGTTGATTATTAGGATTCCATAGATGCTTCTATTTTCTGGTTGAAGACAATAGATAAATTTGTTTTAATTCGTATATGTAAGCTATAGGAAATTGGCTAGCAGAAAAATAGTTAATTAGTTAGAAGAAATTTCATTTCACACCGTAATGTCACTCAGATGGGATGGGGGATGTTACATTAGACTAGATTTGTCTTATGTGTGATCATTGTGCAATGGTTATCAATGCTACAATACTTGGTTTATGCTACAATATGAAGTATGATGGTAATGCATAATCGAATTCACTAAGTAACCTAAGAAGAGAAAATACAAAATAACACATGCATAACAAATAAGTAAGAATGACAAGGATGATCACACCTCGTTCCCTCACTATTGCAAAAAATCAGTTCTTGCATCCCCAATAGATGCCCCGGGTGAGACTTCACCTACATGCAGGTGATGCCAAAAGGGCTAGTGTCTCAATGGTTTTGGTGGTCCATATAACTCGAACCTAGGGTCTTACAACCACGCACAAGCCAACAATGGTCTAGGAGAAAACTTAGTAGGCTAGTAGAGGTTATCATGATTGTGGATAAAAATTCTAGTTGTGACCCTACTTCATTGATTTCATCACGGTATGCTTATGAAATGTCTACATATTCTCCTTTTCCTTGGGTAAACACAATTTATGGTTATTTTTTATTATCTTTAGGTTATTTTGATTGCTTATAGTCTCCTGCAAATGAGATGTAGAGACCTATTTCATGTGGTGTTGTGGCCTCTTCAGTGCATCCTTCTTATTCACCACAAGTTCAATAGTCATGGTGGTAGCCCTGATGTTGACCAATTCTTGGGGGAGGATGTGCAAACGATATCACCTCCTCCCCTCTAATTCTATGATTATGAACTTTGTGCCTTCATCATCTAGAATTTGTACAATATCCTTGCTTAATGTGTCCCTAACACTTAGAACAATGGTTTTAATTGAATCTAACGCATTAGTAATAAAAAGTGTATTTACCAATGATTGATTGGAAATAAATCTTGATATGTTGGTAACTCGTTATTTTTCCCTCCCTAATTCCTTGAACTCTATGGCTGTTGTGACTAGCCTAGTAGCCTTGTGTGAGTATTTGAGAATTGGACTCATTTCATGTAGCTAAAGGATCAACCAATGAGACCACGATCTGTATTCCATTCTAGGATGATTGGTAGCTTTTCAATCACCAATTGATGTGCTCAAGATTTCTTTAAAGTCCTAAACGCCATTAAGACACTAGTCATAAAATGTATGGTTTTCTTCATGTTTTTTCCTATGAATGTTGCATCATCTAAAATATTTGTCCTAATATTATTTGTAATAGTAGATGAAGTTCCCTTGACATTTTTCTTGTAAAATTTTGTATTGTTGTCATCCTTGATAAAATTAAACTTTTTTTTTGGGGGGGGTGTATGGTTCCACCACCTTAGCCACACTTGGCTTCTATTTATTTTTTTGTAGTTCTTCTAGTTTATATGGAACTTAGGGAATGTGAAAACGTAATGCTCTATGGTTTTTCATTTCCACACTCTTGGCCATGTCTCAATTTCATATGTTATGGCATCATCTTGGATGATCAATGGTAGTGGGGACACCTCTACTTTATCTCCCATGACCATCTTTGGTTCAATGTAGGTATTGTCCCTTTCAACTTTGAATGATAAATATTTGTCATACTTATCAATGGCATACTACAAAACCTGAATTGTAGATTGAGTAGTGCTAATAATGTTTTTATACAATTTTGTGAATAATTTTTCATTGAATCCTTTGGTGTTTATGTCTTTAGAGACATGCCATGGTGAAAATGTTGTTAATACTATGTATTTATTAGGATTGGTCATCTTGTGACCCTTTGGTGCTTTCAAGTGCAACATATCAAAGGAAAAAACTATTATCGTACCAATGGAATCTATGTCTTCTATTTGATCTTTCACAATTCAAAATGAGTGTTAATACTTCTCATTAGCTTTGTCTTCTCAAAAATAGGGATCACGTCTTTTAGATTCTACGATTTGTACCTCCATACCTTCTTCCACCACTATTTCCCCTATAGTTATCATTGTAATTCCCAAAATGGGGTGGTGTGAGTTTGATTTATTTTCTGCTAATCTAGTACCACCATGTTGATCATCAAATGAAGGACCCAACACATTTATTTTCTCTCATTGAATATATCAATTAGATTATAATATCTATATACCATTCACTTGAAATAGATCTATAATTTGTATAATATGATATAGAATATTTTTGTTTGTATTATATGTAGGTTCATTGGAGTTAGTTATTGTTCTCCACTTCCCCCTCTTACCCCTCCAAAAAAAACTATGACTTGGAATAGGAAGACCCTTTGATTGGAGGTCTCCATAGGTTTCTCTTGTTTTCCTCCCTTAACCCCTAACTTAGATATTGTAAGTTTTGATGGAGTAAAACTCCTTAAGCCTTTTTTTTTTGTCATTTTCATACCAATTCTACCAGCAAGGATATAATAATACACATTGTAAAAAAAATATTGTCAAAATGACAAGTTAACATAGTTATTAAACCAAGCAAACATAGTGAAGAAAAATATGTTATGGTGGATAGGAATTAGAGTTATGGGAGGTGGAACACTTTGTTTGTATTTCTTAATCCCTAATTCATGATTCATGCATCTATGATGATTGTAAAACCCAAAAATAATAAAAAAAATAATACTTAAAATAAAATACAAATGATTATGTAGCAAAGTATCACAAAATTCAAAATTTGTTTTCGGCTAATCATTTACATAAAGATGCATGAAAATTTTAACATCACCACTTAAGAATTAATAGGGTGTGAGAGTGATAGGGTTTCAAAAGCTTCTTCTTTTTTTTTTGTAATCTAAGTTACTCATATATTCATATCATGCAAAAAAAAATTACAAACCAGAATGTCAAAGCTCTACCAAAAAGAAAACCAGAGCTTTGATGCATGTCCATATCAAAATTGTAATGTCAGAGATAGTGTAATGTCCCCAAATAGAATTGTGATAGATTTACTATCTAAAGTAGTTCTAGTTATACTCTTTATAAGTTATTAAGTTGATTGAGAAATTTCTACAACATTTCACACATAATCCATAGATATTCCTTTTATCAAACATGTTGTATACACCAAAAAATAGAAGAGATAATATGACACTTTATTACTAATGGAATTTTGACCACACAATACAATGACTAGGGTTTTTGTAGCAGCTGTGACAAATCAACAAACAATAAATTGAAAACCAAAACCTGGTGTAGTGCCATGGTCTCTCCTAGTAGATGGATTCTCCAATCTACAGAAGGATAACTCCAAAACTCCAAACCCCTTCTAATAATGATGAAATAACCCTATCAAACTTCATTGGATATGATGATGAGACTCTCCAACAAAACTTGCTATGGAAATCCAGTTGCTCATACCTGAAACAACTCTGCCATTCAGATCACAAAGGGCCTCGTTAGAAATAGTTGGACGTCTAGCGAGGCCTTGTGTGATGAGGTTGGACAACCAATGAGGGCCTCATGAGATATCCTATTCTCAAACCACGGGGGTGACTCTTGGTACGGTTTCCTAAAACCCCTGATCACATGCGAAATCAAAGTACGACCTCCTACGTATGGTTCCGCCAGACTCTTGTGCAATTCTATAAACCTCCAACTGAATAAAAACTCCCAAGTGAAGCTCTAATGGAAATACTAGATGGATTCCCATATTCTATAGGCTCTTGATCGAGGTGGTTATCGATGGCCACCCACCTATTCCAAATGGCTCATCTTGGTAGTTTTTTAGTTTGGCATTTTTTCCTAGTTTTTGGGTTTTGAACTTTCAGGATTATTTTGAGGCCATAAACAATGTTTTTAGGGCTCGCCACAGTGAAAATGTAGACTAAGATACATTTTGATGGCATATTGTGTAGTCCTAATATAGACCTTTCCAAATGGATATCGTGCGCCTAAAAAAGATATCGTATGCAAAAGTTACGACCCCAGGAAGTTGATGTACTAACTTACCCCAATGGGGCCCACATGACTTTTGGTGCTTAATCTCCTAGGGTTATATTTTTCGATGTATAGGGTTTTGGAATTGATAGTTATTTTAAAAAGGATTTCAAATCTTCATTGTAATCATCTGTTGGCAAGTGAGCGCAATTGTCACATCTCTTCTCATAGATAAGATGCCACCATTCTAGCAAGCTTGTTTTCAGTCTGCATTTTACAGTTTTAGCATATTTCTTTATGGAATAAAATCCATTTTTATTATATCTTTGTTATTGTTCCTTGTGTCTCTACGCTAATAATAATAATAATAATAATAATCTATGTTAATTTTGTTCCGCTCATAAAATATGGATCAGTGGTATCCGAGTGGTCTTCTCCTTGTCATTCTTAGTGCATGTCCCCGACGAGGTCAGGATACAAAGAGTTGAGTCTCGAGCTTGTTTCTCTTGAGGTCAAAATATCTCGCATGCCCAAGTGAACTTCCATGGCGGGAGAAAATAAAGATGACGGGATAGGATATCCTTTCAAATTGTTGCTTGAGGAAGCCCTCACACAACAGAGGAATGAGATGATGGATACTTTTGCGCAAATCCTTCGACGACTACCCATAGGCATCTTCCTCAAGTGGAGGTGCCGCCCCCTTAAAGGTACATATCAACCTTGATATTCCTATATTTTAAGGTCAGAGAGATGCAGATGTTGTAGACAAATGGTTGAATATTCTAGAACAATATTTTTCTATCCATGGCTTTTCGAATAGAGAAAATATAACTTTTGTGCTCCTCAAATTCATTCCCCATGTCAAATATTGGTGGGATACTTTCTGTGAGAAAAATGCAACAGAGGAACCCTCATTATTTATAGTCGCAATCACATAGGAGCCCTTCAAGGATGCTATTAAAGAACAATACTACCCTGTTGGAATTTATGATGACCTGTATAAATAATGGACCACACTACAACAGGAAAGGGATTGAGCAGTGCTAGAGTTCACAAATATCTTCCATACCTTGAGCACTAATATAGGTATCAAATATTCCGAGTGACATCCGGTTCTCAAGTACTGCGATGGTCTGCATAGATACATCCAGGAATAAATGTAGTTTTTGGACATCTCATCCTTGGGTGTGAACTATCGATATTCCGTCAAAATCGAGTAGAAGATTAAACAAAAGACATGAAAGTTTGGGTATGGGAACCCCTCACAGAAGAAGTATAGCAAGGGAAGCCCTAACCCACAAAAAAATGGCGGAGAAAAGATGGGAATCGTAAGGACAACCAGTTTAAGCCGCAAACAAAGAAGGACAATGGAAAGACGAAGAAAGATATCGGGAAGTGGTGTGACTTCCATAAGAGCCCCTAGAATAACATTGTTGATTTCCACTCAAAGAAGTCATTAATGGCTAAGATGAAAGCTTTTGAATCAGATGCGGGTTGCAAATTTGAGTCATAACTAGAAAAGGGAGACATATCATTGCCATGGAACCCAGTGCCACCATTACTACCACCAAGATCCAGCCTGGTGAACTTGATGAGACAAAGGAAGGATAACACCTCTTTCATTCACAGATGTGGGTGAAAGGAACACCATTGAGCTTCATCATTGAAAGCAGTAGTCAAAATAAACTCATCTTAGCGGAGTTTGTCAAGTGGATAGCCCTGCCAACAACGATGCACCTGCAACCCTACACCATCGGATGGATCCACCAAGGAAGGGATATGTGTATCCGCCGACAGTGCCACCTATCATACGACATCAAGCCCTCCAAAGATGAGTTATTGTGTGATGTTTCTCCCCTTGAAGTTTGTGATGTTCTTTTGGGCCAACCTTATTTCTAGAAACATCATGTTGTATATGAGTCTAGGCCTTACAGTGTTATTATTAATTTGAACAAGAAATTGTACAGGACAACAGTCCCACCTAGTGCAATTTCCTTGATCTTTGCCAAGAAATGCAGGAATGTCATATCTCACACCGGGAAGTTTTTCTTCTTCGTGATTCACTCTCAGAGTAAGTGAAATATTGCAGCCACATCTAGGGCCTTCATGATCGGCCTCTCCACGTAGTAGAATAAAGTGGATAAGGTAGTGGAAGAATACAAAGACATCTTCTCCTCACCTATCAGAGTTCCTCTACACTGTCAGGTCAATCATTCCATAGATATGACCCCCAACGCACCTCTACCCAATGGGACAGTCTATCGTCGCTCTCTATTAGAAAATGAGGAGATCAAGCATCAGATCCAAGAACTGCTCCAAAAGGGGTACATATGACCGATCTCATCACCTTGTGGAAGCCCAATCGTTCTTGTACAGAAGAAAGACAATACTTGACCACTCTACATTGATTATCGAGCCCTAAATAAAATCACAGTCAGGAACCTATACCTGATTCCCTGAATCGACAATCTCCTTGATCAAATCAAGGGGGTTGAATACTTTAGTAAGATTGATCTGAACTATGGCTATCATGAGGTCCCAATAGAGAAGACAGATGTATGGAAGACTTCCTTGTCTTTTTGAATGGTTGGTGTAGTGTCCCCAAGGCCGAGCCCCAATGTAAACCATGCTCTGAAAGACATTGTAAATATGTGTTATAGGCTGGTGAGCCAAGTTTTGTATAATCCGGTAGGCTTATGTATTTGATTAGGCCAGAGAGCCTAAGGGTAGAAGGCCACGGGCCTGGATTTTTGTATCTGTATGTATGCAGCACTTCAATAAAATATCAAAACCGCAAGGTGCAGACCGACCACGATGAAAGAGTGATGGGGGACTGAGCGTCCACAGAGTGGGCAAGGAACTAGGGGCTGGAAGGTGGGAAAAAGGGGCTGAGTGTTGAACCTAGGGGCTAAGCCTAAGGGGCTTAGGCCTGGAATAATATTTAAATATTATTTCCAAAAAGAGCCATGTGCATATTATTTTACCCTAAGTTCTTTGGAAGGA